>CALYDF020001708.1:0-103888 GCA_944474145.2 Dicrocoelium dendriticum
TAGTATAACCCCTCATTCCTTAAATCACTAAACTTGTACGACAGCCAATTAGCAGCCAACGATACTGCAGTATTGATGTTACTGGCGACGACAATGCTTTCATTGTGAACAAAAACCCTTTAAATCACCGGCAATAATTAGTTTCTGTAAGTCTATGTGCACGTCATTTTGGCTACTTATTTACAGGTACACAATTTGATCCGTAGTCATTCTTTATGGAAGAGCAGGCCCAAGTAGTAAGCACGTAAAAAACGTAGAGACAGGACCTATTTCATGTGTATTGAAGTCAACCTCTTTTCTCAATTGCCCCTACCAAACAATGTTGGACTAACATTTCCCAACTTTCACTCTTGCCTCTTTCGTTTCCGTAACGCTTGGTTACGCTGAGCCAGTATGCTGGATATCGGACAGAGCGGTATTGATTGAGAATGATTACCGTTGCTTGGCTGTCGATTGTGAGTCGTTGTGTGTGTAGAAGCGATGCCCCTCCGAGGGTCGTAGGGACGATCAAGAAATTAGTTAGCCATCGCGTGTGTGTTTGCCTTTCACGCATCCGTCTAGCCAAGTCGATAACCCTAACCGTTGCGCATACGAGTGTCAGGAAGTTTAACTTAGTATACTTAGACCTCTTGAAAAATTTAAATTAGCTCATTTTCGAATGTTACAGACATGCCCTTAACAATGCTGAGCAGGTTTGCTATTAAACGGTAATGTGAAAACATATTAAGTTTAAATAATAGCTAACTTTCATGCAGAATTTTGCAACCACAAATTTCAAAAAAGCAAGAAGAAACATTTTAACAGAATACACTGAATTCGGGTATTTCGAGTGTGCTCGTCAGCTGTATACATACACTCCGTACTAGTATCCCGTGGCGTACACGAGGAAGCAGTGTGCAAGCTTATTCAATTTGAACAAAAATGATCAATAATCTCACCACAGCAAAAAAGGCCTTGTACTAAACTCAGTCTGCTTGCACAAGTTGAGCTTCAGCTGCCGAATCGCTGAAGATTCCACGAACTGGAGTAGGTGGGCATTGTTCTGTTGACAAATCACACGAAATGATTGCCGAACAATGTCCGCCCGCTTCAGTTTGCGGAATCTTTCGCGATTCGGGGGCTGAATCCCAAATTGTGTTTGCAGACGGAGTTTACGGCAAGCCACTATTTGCTGTGGTGAGGTTATTGATCGTTTTTGTTTACACTGAATGTGCATTACATTGTTTCCATTTGTACGCCACGGGATAATTTTACGGAGTGTATGTATCGAGCCGACGAGAATACGCGAAATACCTGAATTTAGTGTATCCTCTTACAATGATTTTCTTCTTGCTATTTTAAAATAACTGAGGTTTTTTCCGTCCACAGTTACTGAATCACGTTTAAACTTTATATCTGCCACAGTTTACCAACACACGCAAGCAAAGCGCTTTAGGTGAAATATTTGTTAAAACACTTTGGTATCTAAACGGTTACTACAGCAGAAATAGTGCAGACGAGACATTTTAATGTCTAAAATGGTTCACTGATTACTACTGATATTTGAACGGCCAGATTTTTGTACATAGCCACACGTTTACATTGACTGCGTCCCAAAAGCAAAGTAGCCATTCCCAAAACAATTCATGCAGTTGCTAAATACTTTATGGGCTTGTGTGAATAAATCTTTGCTAAATAATACCGCACAAAGTTATCAACATCGGCGACTGAGAACCATCGATTAACAAAACCTCTCCCCTAGGAATTGCCAGTCTTCGTAACTAAAAGTAATATGGTATTGATAGAGCTGTTTAAAATAGCAACTTTATCAGTAAATTGTCAAATTTCGATATAGTACGTATGCAATCAGGTTGCTGGTATGGAGTATACTTGCTATACGAGGGTAATCAAAAAGGAACCGGACTTCTGAAATAGCGCGCCCCTCGGTATTTGAAACACGCTGCGGAGGAGGAGGCTTGTCAAATCAACAAACTGCCATTTGCCGCATTTTGCTTTGATTGTTAGTGGGCAAGCTACAGCTGCTGAAGTGAGTACGTGCACAAGCTGTTTGTCGGATTAGTGCCAAAGAATTAATGAAAGAGCTTGACTCACAACACTTGTATGTGAAAGTTTGCTTCAAACTTGGCAACACTTTTACAGAGACATTTCAGTTGCTTAGCTAAGCATACGGGGAGGACTGTATATGTCGCAAGCAGTGCTATAAGTGGTGCAAGTGTTTTGGACACAGCAGAATGTCAGTCGGTGACGATTCAGGCCTGCACGACCTTCCACATTAACAGAAACGACCATGTCGACAGAGTTCGTGCTGTGATACATGGAAATCGTCGTTTGACTGTTCCAGAGTTTGTTGAAGAAGTGTGCATTAACATTAGATTATGCCATCTATTTCTAGCGCGTCTGGGGTTACTGTGCACAGGAAGATGCCTGGATTGTGGGGAAACGAGGCATGTATGTTGCATTATGAAAATGCGCCGGCTCACGCATTGCTCCATGTGCACAACTATATAGCAAAACATCACACTCTCGTGTCCCATCCACCGTATTTTCCGAACCTAGCCCCTGTCGAGTTGTTCCTGTTTCTCAAACATACAACCACATTGGAGGAACGTTGTTCCCAAACCATGAAGGAGATACAGGACAATGCGACAAGAGGCCTGAGTGCGAACTCAGATTTTACGTTCCAGAAGGCTATCCAAAAATGGAAGCACACTTGGTACGGTGTATTGCCAGTAGATGGGACGAATTTGAGGAGATAATTCCTTGAAATGTTGTGTAATAGGCAATAAAGATGTTATGGCAAAAGTTTGGTTTCTTTTTGAAAACCCCTCCTACATCGTTTCTGCCAAATCGTATGCTAAAGTCAAATGGGATCGCAATGTACTACCATCTGAACTAAAATTACGCCGCAAGTACCAAATTGGCTTTCGTGCAAAGTGTAACCCAACATAGTTTTATGTTAGCTTGAATGGTGCATGTGGGCAAACGCAAAAATACACTGTATTCTCCTTAGACGATGTGCTTGGTAGCGACAGGCTGACTTTACTGCACGCTACCTTGAATACCAATTAGTAGGTTACAAAATCACGCTGATAATGCGACAGGCGGGAAATCTTCGATACTTTCTCGGGTGAGCACGTTGTCTTTTACAATTCCATAAAGTACACTTCTCAACATTACTTTCAGTAAAAGGGACCAAAAGAAATTGCAGCAACAACGAGGGATAGGTGCGAATGTTGACCGCAACTAACTGGTGTTTTCCACACATTAATATATATATCTATATATCACAAGATCGGCTTTTCTTGTTTAAATAAGCAAGTAGTGAAATATTTGTTTTGCCCCGGTTTCTCAATGTCTTATGGTTAGTAAAGTTATGGAGTGGATTTAAGTTAAACCAGTTTTATACCATTTTCCATCAAGAACCATTCTCAGATAATAACATGCAACCCTGTTTTTACAGATGCCACCCAGTCTGTAAAAGGTCTCCGCAATACCAGTTTGTTATTTTATTGTATCAAGTGTCATTAACCCTTATAAACCTTTTTCAAATGCACGATAAACTCTTCTTTTATAGCTTTCCTAAACTGTCTTGGTTCCAGATTAGTACTGCTTAATATCGTACTCTTTATTAGTCTGCTTATTAACTATTAAAAAGTCGAATCATACTGTATTTATTTCAACCTGTTAGGCAGTATGAAACCAAAAAATGAATACGTAGTATCTGGTTGCTTGAACATGGTTGTAGTGATTAGCATTCAAATAATGTACATCATTCTTCCTTGAAGCAAACACAGTGCATAATCGAAAACTGGGTATTCTGTTTACCTCAGTTTAATAGCCCTGACCCATTCCGCGTCCTCGTTTTGAATGCAAGCTCAACCAATAAGGAATGCCTGTAGAAGTGTAGAAGTGCACTAACTAGAGGTATCCCTTTATATTCCTTCAGCGTAATACGTGAAAACGTTATATTTAAAAGCTGTATAGCTATCGCCGGATTTGGTATATATCCGGTGATATATAGAGCCTGACGCTTACGTAATACAGTACTAGATAAAAACAACATATCCTCTAAAAATACTTCCGGCTTAAAGGTTCACATTGTATCAAATGAGCATATTTAAGCTTAGCTGTTACATACCCGAAGGCATCTTGCTTTCTCGTAACGGATGGTGACATCAAAGTAGAAGTACATTAATTTTCTCACTGCTGTGGGAATAACACAAATGTTGTAGAGTGTTTTCATCGTTAACGTCTTCTTGTACTCTACAAACGCTAATTTAAACAAGGCTGTTCTATTGCCCTTAAAAGTTGTTTTATTATTGGCAACAAAATCATGTTCATTTATTTTTTAGCGTACCCCTAGGTACGCTGTTTCTTTGACCCGGTAGTATGAGAACATTGCGACATATTATATATCAGCCAGGTGCCTCCTTGAGTTGGATCAGTTATAGAAGGTGGAAGTGTCATTTGCTTATGTCGACACGTTTTAGCCTATTAATTACGACATCTGGTTAGAAGACTTTGTTTGCCGAGTGTGCATGTTGTTACCCCTTAGCTTTAGGTGATGACATCTGAATAAAGGACTTAAAACCAATAGAATAAGCGTAGAGCTGGATACTGAAAACTCAGTCAAAGTTGTCAGTACGGTAGTACCTACAAAAGTGTGAATTTGCAACCAGATCCATTAAGGCAAAAAAGGGGTTGATGACAGGGCTAATCGCTTCTGTAACACCAGTTATTTTTGATGTTGTGATATGAAATTAAATAGAGATGTAGTGATTCCTTACGTCCGGGTGAATGGAGTGCTCTTCGTATGTTTGAATGTTTTACAAATAGAGCAAGCTGAATTGTATTGAGGTACCTTTAACCACAAACGTGTTATACAATCGAGTTTCAAAGTTTTTGGCCATACTCGATGGACGAATCATGCCGAGACACATAAGTTGGCTATTAAAATTAATGGCAGAAGTGATAACTGACCCAGAACCTTAATTTGTCGAAATGCCAGTCAAAATCGCATCATAAATTAGGGCTTGTGAAGCATTTGCCACGTATGTAGAGTAAAACCCATGAAAATGTGTGGAAGCTCTAATAGTAAAATAAATGTAGCATTTTATCCATGGAAACAGCGTTTGATTAAGAGCATATTCCATCAAATAAGCAATCTAGAAGATTTAACTTATGCTTTCTCGCCTATGGACGCGCATGATGGAACAACAGTTATTAGTTTACTAGGCTTAGTTTTCACCTCGTTTTATAGTCCTAAGTTTATTTTGTATGCTACTTATATTCTGACTGACCTTTCTCACCAACGTTAGGACATGTTATCCTAGGGAATTCAAGAATGGCAATTGGATCCAGTATACTTTGGTGCGCAGATCCTAGATGTTCAACTGAACCAAACTGAACTGATAGGTCAAAATCGTTTCATCTGCTATCCGGTTGTTTCCATATACAACTGTCTCAGAAATACAGAGCTTCTATGTGATATCTTATTAAAGTAAACCTTTATTCGTTACCCATATTAAAAACAGGTAAAACTATTCTTAAATTGTACCTACAAGTTTCAAAACGGCGTTTAGCTTTAACATATAGTTGAGCAATCGAAGGTAACCGCTATCATTGGCAAATTTCTTCATTAACTAAAAAGCTGCATGCTAAAATACAGAGAAGCACCAATGTCTTATGTTACACATTAAAGTGCATGCGTTTACATGTAAATTTTCAAACTGAACAGAGGTGATACTTTTAAAAGCATTTTAATTTCAAAAATCTCTTCCGTTAAGTTCAAATGGCACGTAGCAAGTTTCTTTTGATCTTACAAATCCCGCCTACATTATACAGAAAGGCAATAGCCTTATAAATGAAATGTAATTTGGGGCGCTTTCATTGATCTTAGCTTACTGAGATGGATAAGGCTAACTCTGATAAAACCCAATATTAAAATCAATGTCCTTATTGATACCATGTTATTCGCTGCAAAAAGCTTAAAACGTTAATCTCCTGTAGCTCTGTTTGCATGGGCTCGTTAAAGTCGCACTTAGTGTGTAATATTAATACATAAAAAATTAAGATGCGCTCGATCTCTTTAATGTCTGATTAATAAAATTAATAGCATCTGATACTTGAATATATGTCAAATTCTTTTCGAGTCTGTAACTTATCGAAATTAATATTAGCCGCCGACCTTACATCGGTCGACGTAAACTCACTTGCCTCATCCATTCCACCCAACACACTGTTAGTCTCAAAGAAGTTCCCATGCATATACACAAATGACCAAGGTACACTCAGCAAATTAGCCGAATTACGACTTCGAAATGCGTCAGCAGCTTGTGATCTCAACGCTTTCACGGAAACATGGTTGCTCTGTGAGATAACGGATGCCGAAATCGGATGTCTGTTGTGCGGAATGATCAAGCCAGCAAAACTGATGGGGCAGCCCTTTAGTTTTGTAAAAATCTACACTGCAAACACGTATACTATTCGAAAACTGATGTACCTAACTCCATTTAATGCAGCTTCCGGCTGAGAGCGATCGACCTTCATCTAATGGCTTTTGTTTACCGCGCACAAACGTCTACACCTGAGATGGACTGTAACTTAGTGGCTGCATTGAGGCACGTGATAAACAGGAAGTACGATCAGGTTAGAGTCGCCGACGATCTTGAATTACATGCTCTAAAATCCCAACCCACACCAGGACAGCAATTCAAAGCAGACCTGCAAGATCTTGTCTCAGGTCTTCCGCGTTATGGCCACGTCACTTCGCCCACCAGATTCAGGGGAAATAACAGGCCATCTATATTGGATCGGACATTCACTAATGAAGAACTGATGACCAAAAGATTGATAATCGCCACTCCTCTATGCCGCAGTGCTCATGCAAATTTGCATTTCATGTAAACTTGCTATGCTGAATATCCCGAGGACAGAACTCTAGCGACGCGAAGCATAACCACTTACGACATCTCAAACCCGACACATGAAGTGACCGAATGGATTTCTTATTTGAGGATGCACCCGATATTGCCTGGGAACGTTTCGCATGTCAGCTTAACACCTTAATTAGTGCAGCATCGGAAACCAAGACCATCAGTTTGAGAAACATGGCGTCGTTTATACGGAGTAGGATACGCAAATGCATGGTGATGCGCAACGCGGCGTGGTATACACACAAAGGCGATTAGAGTCCGAGTACCTGGAAGGCCTATGTTGTCCAGGGTAACCACTGTACCCAAGTAGTGCGCGAAGGCAAAGTCGCTTATTAGCATTCTCTAGCCAAAACTTTCTTCTAACAATTGCATGACGCGCTGCTGTCGCAAAGATTATCAACGGCGCCCGATCTGCTACATCTATCAGGGTGGATAGCGTATGGATGCTACTGCCCAGGCCTTCCCGCCTTCTTATTCCGCTCCAGCTTTACTTTTGTCCCCCCATTTTTAATCCTCCAATTCCTGGCCCTCCCCACCTTGCTTCAGTAGTCGCTTGTCTTCTAGTTTCAAACCACATACAGTCGCAGGGCATCGCTCCAACCCAGTCGACTAGTCCATGTTCAACCAAGCAGATCGTCAGTTTGTCCATTTCCCTCTAGAGTCCTCGAGTCTTGCTAAGACTGGCATGACTTAATATGCTTAGTTTGCTACAGATTGGACAACAGACAACACTTGCCTGCACACTAGAGACCTATCGATCGATATTTGCTCTTTATCGGACGCCCGCCTGCAAGATTCCAGTTCTGTGCTTACCCTGCGATCCCCCACATGTGAAACTGGCGGCAAATTCTTATTGCGCATGTCTGGCTGTGATGCAGCTTTGAATGCCGGTAAAGCTGGCGTCGGCGTTGTTTTGAGTCCTCGGACTGAAGCTGCCCCCATCGATTGGATCCCAGTCAACAGTCGGATGTGTTCCGTTAGATTAGTTGGTTCGTTCCACGCTTCGAAGTCGCGCGGGAACAAACGGTGCCTGTTGGTAATTGCGGCCCACGTCCCTACAAACTGTAGCACTGATTCGCTGAAAGTTGATTTCTATCAGCAATTTCACGATCTCCTTCGTTACAGTAGAAGCACGGATACTGTGGTGTAGTCTGGCGATCTAAACACCTAAGTCGGAAAATTGTTCTCTGATGAGCATTATCTAGGCGGCCAACATGGTGTAGGCTCCCGTAATGGTAACGGTGAGCGATTGCTACAGCTGTGTGAAGATGCTGGTCTCTTCCTCACGAGCACAAACTTTCGACACAGTACCCGCAGCAGCTTGACTTGACGCCCACCAGCTTCGCACCAGCCAAGGACGCAAATCGATCATATCGCAATCAGTTACCGCTGGAGAGGCTGTGTCAAAAACTGTCGATCGATTTGGAGCACGAGAGTGGACTCTGATCATGCACTTGTTTTCGCGACCTCCGGTTGCGTTTCGGTGGAGGTCCGGAACTTTCATGTGAGCGGATTGACACTAGTCAGCTGGCAAAGCCAGGTGTTCTGAATGAGTATCAAATTGCGCTGACATCCGGGCTGAGTAAGCGCCCACTGAACATCGTCGGAGATCACTGTTCGCATATTCGTCAAACTTTACTATCAGCAGGCATGTCTTCATGTGGAAATCAAATTGCCAAACTGGACAATGGGTCTTCCCACCGTCTCTGGAACTTATGGATGCTAGCCGAAGTAATCGGGCTGGAAGCGAATACAATGAGACTAGCAAAAATCTTAGGGCAAAACTGCGTGATAGCCGGAAGAGAGATCGCGAAAACTGGTGGTCTCATTGTGCCTCTGAGATGGTAACAGCCGCTGCCGTTGGCAATCACTGTAACTTATTCCGTCTGATACGGGAAACAGGCAGCAGAAGACCTGTTGTTAGCGTGACTACACGCGACGAGAGTGGGCAGCCGATCCACAGCCTGTCAAAACGCTTGGAACGTTGGGCCGAACGGTTTGCATGGCAGGTTAATCAAGCTGCTTTATCGCTTTCATTTTCGGGCATTAAACGCCCTTCTCCCTGGGCAGTCTGCTTGGATCCGCCCACACGCGCAGGAGTCGAACGTGAGATCAGGCTGTTGAAATTGCATAAGGCCCCAGGGTCAGATATAATTCCCCAACCCTCTTCAAATTCGAGGGACCTGCTCGAATAGACGATTTACACGAGATATTAATGAAACTTTGGCAGCAGGAGACTGTCCCGATAGACTCAAGTAGCTCTGTCATTGTCCCAATTTTCAAGGGAGGCTCCGGTCCGGGATGCGGCAATCATAGAGGGATCAGTCTGGTCTCAATTGCGTCTACATTGCTTGCGTCTGTCATTCTCCACAGACTGACTGGCACTCGTGAAAGCCAGATTCGTGAAGAGCAAGCCTGGTTTCGTCGAGGTCGGGGCTGCATCGACCACATCTTCACCTTGCGTCAATTGTTGGAGCACCGCCATCTTTATTGGTGACCCACAGTTGTCGTGTTTCTTGACAGAAATGGTGCCTTCGACTCAATCGATCGATGTGCTCATTGGGACTGTCTGCTGAGGAATAGTATGCCTGATAAATACGTAAACATTACCAAAGCGCTGTGCGCGCATATTTCGGGCAGACTTAGGGTTTATGTCAGACTCTCTCCACCCTTCCTTTTCACCAGCGGTATGAGACAAAATGGCCCGCTGTCACCTCTTTAACTTTGCTATTGATGAAGTCATGATAACAGCGTTCGCTGGACTCGGCCGGGAAGATGTAGAGCTACTTCTTATTGTGCGACTTCTTGACTTGGAGTAGGCGGATGTTATTATCCTAATTTGTTAGAGCTCCCAAACATGTCAAGCAGCACTGAACCGATTAGCACTGGCTGTCAATCTTGTTGGGCTATGATTTGCTCCAGTGAAATGCAAAGTACTTCACCAAGATTGGCAGGGACCCACCCCTGCGCTAACGCTTTGTGGTGGTCAGCTAGAAGTCGTTCAGTAATTCAACTACCTGTGTCTGTGGGACCGAAGATGAGGTTACGAACCGTATAGCAAAAGCTCGAGGTGCTTTTGCTAATCTCCGTCACCTGTTTTGCAGACGTGACATTACTCTTGCCCTGAAGGGCAGAATTTATAACGCAGTCGTCCGTTCAACTCTCCTATATGGTTGTGAATCCTGGTCTATCAGGTGGACTGACATAAAAGGGCTCGTCACATTCGATCAGCGCTGCCTTCGCAGTTTAGCTCAAGTTCGGTGGAAGCACCGAGTGTGCAATGAGCGTGTTCAGCGTCGCTTATTTGGTGCAGGAATACCAAGTGAATCGCTCAGCAGGATTATATCACGCACCAGGCTCCGATGGCTAGGCCACGGGTTGCGCATATCAGCACACCGACTCCCACAACGTGCATAGTTTGCGCGCTGGGGATGCGGTTGGACGAGGATGAGAGGAGGCCAAGTGATGACTTGGTCGAGAGAAATGCGAACCCTTACTTCGAAGTTGGCGTCTGTTAGTGCATCCCGACGGTCTCGCTGGGGTCCTAAGGACGATAAACACGTTTGCTTGGACACACTTGCTAATATGGCTAGGGGCCGGCCCCAATGGCGTTTGTGTTGTCAATTCCTTAGCCCATCCCCCTTCTGCTTAGCTTCCCCTTCCAATCACGTTCTCATTTCTTAGGCATAATATAACTCTTTTTACTGCACGATAGATGGCTATTAGCTCTTAGGAACCATGTCCATCCCTTATTGAACTCAGCCGGCGTGCCATGGTTGTGTTGTTTCTTCCTGTCTTTATTATTGCGGTACAATGGCAGCTAACGTGTATGCTGATGATGATGATGAGGAGGGGAACCGAGCGATTAACTTCAACTCCTAAGCTTCTGTACAAGCACATAAACAGCCTCCGCAAGGTGAAAAGTGGATTTCCACCTCTTCAAACAGCGAATGATCCAACTCAGACAGCTAAAGTAGCGTCCAATGTTCTGCAACAAGAATATCCACCAATGTTTCATTGCCTTCCATGGTTTCCTGAATGTTCGAGACCTATGGTGTCTACACCAGGACTCACCCTTATGAATTTTACGGAAGACATCTAGATGAGAAATCTGCTATCTAGGTGCCTGCAGGCCTGCCCAGGAATTGACGACATCCGCCCAAAGACGCTTGTTGTGGCGGCTACTATTTTGGCTGAATCTTTGGCGCGGCTGTTCCAGCACTGCCTTGACAGGCGACACGTTCCCGCCATGTGGATACACGGAACAATAACTCCCATTCACAAAGGGAGTAGTCGTTCCGACCCAGCTAATTATCGACCAGTGACTCCTTTGTCAGTTCCCTCAAAAGTTATGGAGACTATCATTTCAGACACACTCACGTCTTACCTAGACGGCTTTAGTTACATTGCTAAGCCGCAGAAAGGCCTCAGCTTTACTCGGTCCTGCACAACCAACCTATTGTTAGCACGAGACCGAAACGGTGGATGCTAGTGCTGGCGTTGACGTGGCTTACCTTGATTTCCATAAGGCCTTCGACCTGTTGGACCATCGTATCCTTCTCGCCAAACTTCAACGATGTGGCATTAGGGACCCTCTCCTCTGGTTTTTGTGCAATTGTCTCTCGTACAGGCGTCTGGAGGTGAGAGTTTGTGAATCCAGTTCCGACCCAATTCATGTCAAATGCGGAGTGCCGCTGGGTTCGGTACTTGGGCGCAATTATTCTTGTTCTTCATAAATAACAATATATTTAGCAGTAAACGTTTTCCCCAGTGCAATCTACGCGGTATTTATTACATGTTACTTAAGTAAGAAAGTATGATACAAATATAGGATGAAATTTTATCCACAAAGTTACCCACAAAATTTTAATCGCAAAGTTGACCTACCGGTCAAGCCGGCCAAGTCTTCCTTTATGAGCCCGGAGAGGGGTGGTAATGGGCGCGCGCACAACCTAGCCGACTACCCGCTGCATCCCACCAGTTCACTAAAGCATCTAAACGTACTCTCATGCTGTGTTCTGAAGTCTGTCAACGACGCGAACAGACTGCACGCAAACCGACTACGCCTGCTTTAGGCACCTCGACGCAGTTTCTGCGCTTTGTCTGAGGAGATGGCCACCCGCCTGTTTGCTTGCATAATAAGACTGATGCTTGAGTACTGCTCACCCGACTATTGTCCGATCACAATAGATGAGGTGCAGCGACTGGAACGGGTTCAGCATGTAGCTACCCGGCTCATCTCCAGTTTACGGGGTATGTCGTACGGCGAAAGATGTAGGAGACTGGGGCTTTATACCCTGTTATATCGTCGACTTCGAGTTGATGTTATAATGTTGTACCGGATAATGCACCTGGGCCACTTCCCTATGTTGAAGCCGCTGCTGCATGTTCACACACCAAACAGCACACGCAGACACGGGTACAAACTAATGGTACCGGATTTAAAGTGCATCGCTCACCCACTATGCTTCGAGCATCGAGTAGTGAAATATTGGAACAATTTGCCGGAGACGCTAGTCGAGGCGAAATCGGTGTCGAAAATTAAGAGATGCTTTGCAGCCCAATTTGCGAACTAAAGGTATAGGGAGCATATCACACCCGGATACGATGTAACGCAGCTGCAATATGTTGCCACCGCGTAGGAATCATCGATGTGATTCTGCGCATGTGCCCGATCCACCTACGATGAAGCAACATGGCTTTTTATTTTCTCGCTCTCTGTTCTCTGTGTTCAGTATTAAGTATTCATAAATTATGGTCATAAATTACGGTCAAGTGCCGCCAGATAATCACCTTTGCGTCAATAATTTGGCAAAATAGCTCGTCATTTCAAATGGCCACCCGATATTAAGCACTCCATGAATAGTTGTGTCACAAAGTGGTAAAATGTTTTCATGGTTACATTAGAAATACACTCCATTTAACTTTGCACATGGGAAGGAGTCTTGAAGACGCAGTTATTTTCTAGGGCAGCGAAGACTTTAGTTGTATGGGCGAGGAGTCAGATCGTGATAATTTGGTGAAGCATATAAAGGATTTATTCTTCAACCACCAGAATGACGTGGGACTCTTGGCTGGTTTAATACAAACTGTTATATGCAACTTGACACCCGCTAAGGATCGTATCGTAAGGCTCCTTGTGTTTCTACTCTCTATGAAATCAAAGACTCTGCCTGTTGCACCAAGAGGTTTGAATAATGGCATTGAAAATTTTGTCAGGTTGTACTGTAGGCTTGCCGGAGGAAAAGCAATGCTTTCCTTGTGACTATATGTATTTGCGATTAATAAAATTGAGATTCGTAAGCATTTCTGTACCAGCTATTCTCATGGTTTACAGTGTAATATAGAAGTCTTTGTTCTTCAATTATTAGTGAGAATAAAAAGCTATATTAACCGCTTTTTAATCCACAATGTACAACAATAGAAAACATTGGCTTGCTAACCACGGCAGATGAACTTCACTTCGTTTCCACTCAATTTGACTGTGCTGTTCTGGAACCGTCTGATACCGACGACACTGATTCTCTATTGCTATGAATCCACATTCTAGGGTATGTAAGCTTGGCTACTATTAAAGTAGGTATGGCGGTTAAGGGAGATTTTCACAGATCATAGGTGTAAAACATCGGTAAGCCTAGTGCTGATTCATCAGGAACAAAGTACGGCAGTTAAAACCGTTTCAAGTGCACCAAATCGATCGATTAACAAGCGATATCTTTCCGTGCATAGTCGCAAGAATAGTTGAAACCGAAATATTAGCAAGTGAAACAAAGAACATGAACCTCATTCCCAAGCACATTATTGGTATTTGCTATGTCAATAGGAGTTAATGAGCATATTTATTATGCAAATAAGCTTGTCCGTCTTTGGCAAATGTAGGCTTCTAGAAGAAGCTTAAAGCGATTATGACGGATTTTATTCTCACTTCCCATGCACTATTTGACGGAACATTTCAAATTTGCTATAGTTTGACATGATTTGTGCATGCAAATAACGTTTTAAATTTCACTTACCTCTTAGTTCAAACAAGGGATATAACAGCCATTCTGGCTAAATCTAACTCGCTGACAGTCCAATAGTAGAACTATTTATTGCGATTTGCGGTTTTATGCTGCGTAAGCATGTTTTTGTCACGCACGATTATAATTCGTCATTGGATTCGAATGTTTACCCCTCATAATATAAATAAAGCTAGAACTTAAGACTTTTTGTTTCTCCATTTGTGTCCAAACAGTGTATATAGAGTGCGGTTCGCATCGCTTTCCGCACTTAGCTTTAATGATTGCTAAGGAAATTTGTTGAAATATGATGAATCTTTCTTAGATTAATGGTACTAATCGCCTAATATCGATTAATCACTATTTCTCAAAGACGCTCTAATTCCAGCATACCACTAATTCATGGGATGCTTATCAAAACACTAGCTGTTTCTCACCCACACTTGACTAATTGATTACCACCATTTGGGTAGTGTGTAGGCCTTTTGGCTTGGTATTCTATATCAACGCAGAGTATGGAGCCGCCTGCAAATCGATTAAATAAAAAGCTTGTACTATTAGTCTTCTACGCTCAACCGAGAGCCTAATTCGGTTTTCTTGCGACATCAAACTTTTACACTGACTTACAAACAGTTATGCTAACAAAAAGTGGGAACACCGTCAAATCCTTTCAAACTACTTTGTCTAACACTTCGGCTTTCAAAAGAACAGCTTCTGCCTTCTCCTACTTCTTTCATTGACTCGTCCTACTTTTCCTTTAATCCAGTCAGAGAATTTATATATAGTCATGGTTTTTAGGAACGATTTTTAATTTTTTCAGTATGGGTGATCTGTTTGCTTATTTATATCAGTTATTCTGCAGGTATCCCTGAAATGTCTGCTCTTGGATTCTGCATAAGTTTCTACTTAGGCTCTTAGTTTAGCCTGTTGGTGTGTATCCCCCTAGAAACAAAATTGGTTAGAAGTCCAAAATTTACTTATTTTATTCCTGTGACCCAAAGTGAGTAATGTGTTGTTATATGGTCGTTTATCTAAGGAGGTATGATTGTAATGTCATTAACCTAGGCACCTTGATGTCCACCCAGAAGGAGTGCTGATGCGCCTGTTGCTAAGCATGTATTGGGCTTTTGGTAAAATATCCATTGCCTCACGCATAAGTAGACGACATTTATGGCCGTTTGAACAGACTGATCTTACAGCACACTAGATCAATTCCCAGTTCCTCGGGTCGCCAATGAGATAAAAGTCAATAAAAGCTTTGAATGCCTTGAATGATTGCGAATCCATTTCTTTGATCCCTGATGTATCTTCTAAGCGTTTCCTTTTGATGTGTACCATTCGTGGAATAGGTCAATGGATGAGGCAGTTTATGAGTGAATATGCATTGAAAATGCAGTCTACTCTGCACATAACAAATGATATAATAGTGTGTAGAATATCCTTAACTGCCCAATTAATTTAACCCACATAATTGCTGCAGAAACCTACAAGAATTCCATTTGGTTGTAACATAGCGCTTGTGAAGATTTAGTCAGAACTTGAGCCCCTGAAGAGAAGTGCCTATATATACTATCCTTTTTCTGGATTTGATCACGGCGTAGTTGGCTGGAGTTGGGAGATGATTAGTGGTAAAATACAGGATTCAACGATTATACAAAAAGACAATGTGACATGTTAACTGAAATGAACAAACGTTTTGGTGCAAAATATCTGAGAGGAAAGGTTTATCTATGCTTAACATCAGCTATGTTATCGGTGAGATTGCGATTCTGACTTTTATCCACTGTGCACTGAATTGGATACGAAGGGAATTTAGAGAACCAGGAATTCCATCACAAAATACAACACGACAATAATGACTAGACCAAAACATTTCGTTTTATGATAAAACAGTTATTGCCACAGACCACCAGCTAGTACGCTATCACAGTTTGCAGAAGGGGAAGGTGACTCACGGGGAATGCTAATCTCTACCAAACATAAAATTCTTATATAATAACATGAATCAGAGTCCTGTTTGCAAGTATTTTATAGGTAATACTCGTCAGGAGTATACATTTACATAGTTGAGGTTACATTGCAGCTGTGTCTAGTCAAGCGGAACACTGAATAGGATTTTAAATTAGACGGACGAATCGATGAAGCATTATGTCACTTAAGGTGATAGAATAAGTGCAAGGCAAATATATATTCATATACATTATTTTCTTGAGGACTTACATGTGAACAAGGGTAAAAATAATATCAGGTGATCATGTACCGGACGATGTGGGTCACAGTGAAAGTAACTGGCGTACGAGTTGCTTCTATGCACGCAAGTATAGTTTGAAACGGCCGATATGGGTGGCTTCAGTAATAGATAGGAGAATTTTACGGAATCCGCACGAGAATCTCTCAAAAATTGCATAAAATTTTCTGAAATTGTTTTCAGAACCGGTATGACGATTCTCGAATGGTTGCGGCATGACGAGTTTATTCGAAGACCTAGCTTTGCCTGTGTGAAACCAGTTCGGAATGTGTTCGCGAATCCTATGAGATAGGCGCCTCGTAGTAGGACCCACTTCCCGTTAACCAAAGAAACACGAGTATGATTAACAAGCATTGATAAAAGCAACCTAGGCAGTTTACCTTACAGAGATTTTGCGAATAAAGGCCTACTACACAGAGATATGAGCAGGAGGGCCGCGAAGTACGCCTTGTAAACGGCGGCTGTTATACTTACCATCTTGAGCAATATTCAGCACAACTCGGCACATTTAGCAAGTAACCCGCACTAAGTAAATACGTGCGTAAGTCAAGATTTACTAAAAGACCCTTAACTCGGTACTCTGATTCACTTCATTCAAAGCACTAGGTAGAGTCAAACATTCAGATGAAATAAGGTGTAAGTAGATATTCGGGTTTTGGAGCAGCCGCCATGTGTCTTGGATAACGACGCACAATCTCACTCGTGGCGTCGGTTGACTTTGAAGTCAGCCTCTGCCAATACGGTCACTGGGACGGTCGCCGAAGTGGAGGGTTTCGGTGGGGTTCTCTCCCATCCCTGTACTCCACGACCGACGGTTTCGTCTTTGTTTAGACTCATCAGGTAGAGATAGCCGAGCTGGGAGTGGAGCTCGGCGCATAGTGCTTGGCGGTTATCGCCATGATCATTAGGCCATTGAGCTCCGCGCCGAGTTCCACTCCCAGCTCAGCTATCTCTACCAGATGAGTTTAAAGAAAGACGAAACCGTCGGTCTTGGAGTACAGGAATGGGAGAGAGTCACACCGAAACCCTCCACTAAGGTGTAAGTAGTTGTAAATAAACTTTCACCCAGCAGTAATCGGTGCTAGATGTTTTATTAATCCACTCTCAATTTGCGGATCTCATAATTCGCTCATGGTCATGAATTTTCCATATCAAAATCCTCCATCGTTTAAATTACGTAGTAGTACAAAAGAACCTTAATTTCTCAATCGTTTAACTTAGGTATTCGGAACTTTGTCTATTTAAATGAGCCACCAGGATCGGTTTTTAAATAAACCCGCCACTCAGATGCAGAATTATTTAACGTGTGGTGGTCTGAAGTATTTACAGGAAACATGACTGACGAGTTTATATAGCTATACCAAAAGCGTTAGACGTACTCAGAAAGATTATGGAGTAAACACGTTGTTGTTAACACCATACACCCTGCCGACGTGAAACGGTTGACAGTATTTACGTATGCTATGTGTGAACAAGCAGTAGGCCTTAAAGGAGCGATACCACAGTACACTCGTAATTTACCGAATAATATATTGTTTGTGGCAGTAAGTTTGGGGCTATCTAACTGAATCAAAGATATCTCGCATTTCGCTTCCACCTTTATTAAGTCCAACACACCGGTCAAGTTTCATAATTGCAAAATCTAAAAGTATTTAAAGGCTGTCATCTACCAAATATGTCATAACTTTAATTAAGAAAAGTTCATGCAATTACTTTTTATTGACACAAGACCAAGCTGAGAATTATGTAAAAACGTTCGGGTGCTCTTACCCCAGCTGACCACTGCAGGAACATTGCTTAACCACTTAATATTTCCTGGCTGATGAATTTACAGATGAATAAAATTAACTAGCATTTCCTCATCGTTGCTTCTTGCACATTCACGGCGACAAATGCAATGTAACAAATGCAGTGGCAAAATGTAAAGACTAAAGGCGTTCCGAGAAGAGAAACTGTCACAGCATTATAACTTAATGGAAGGTGAAGGTCCAGTGATATTCATTTAGTTGCGTTGTAATATCTTCATCAAGGAAGTACAGGCATAAATTCAGCAAATAGCTGGTTACGGAATATCCATCTTGCTGACTCAACTTGATTCCCTTTATTTACTTATAATATTATCATCAATCCACAGATTTGAGATCCCAGCCAACAGCTATGTGGAGTTTGTACGTGTCATTTGGCCCGGTGGAATAGCGACAACCAAATATTCAGGAGCTCAGACTCCAGTCTATTCATTTGACAGCTCTTCATCCAGTTCAGTTGAAGACCCTCAGAGCGTTTGGGATATTTTTCATCGCAGTGTAATCAGTCAACGGCGAAATGTAACGGAAATCGTCGCTCGCTTTCGCGAAGACTTGGTCAATAATGTGCAGACGTTGAAAAACAGGTGAGGAAAATGATGGAAGCGGTGTTTTGTTTATCTGTATGATTACCGGTCTATAAAAAATGTGCAATATTTAAATAATAACGTTAGCTCAGTTTATGGAACACCTAAAAATCATCATAATTCAACCAATTCCGATTTTACCGCTTATAGATTCCTACTGCATTTAAGCCAGAATGCAATAAACGCCACTGTTTGTTTTGGGCGTTTTCGGAGATAAAATGGTATATCGTTATTTGCAAACGTACATCTTATCAAATACATGTTATTTTTAATCGCCTTTCGAGAAACAGAACACTGTGATGTGTTATTCCACTGGTTTAGTAATACGTGGTTTTAAATATGGTGGTGACCTAATCAACGTGGACAATTAACTACCTGCGGATCTGCTTGACTGGTCTTTTAGCAAACAAGCTTGCGAAGGTGATGAATAAGGGACTTTTGCGGCTTCTCGAGTCGAAAAGTCGCTTGAGGCACCTACTACATGGTTTCGTGAAAGGTCGCGAATGCATCACTAACGTACTGTTAACTAGGCATGAAGGACTGCAAGTGCTGAACAAGGGCAAGTAGGTCGAAGTCATCTACATCGACTTCAGTATGGCTTTTGGTAAGGTGAAGCATAGGGTGCTCTTCCACAGTCTGAGGGTGTGCTGTATTAGTGGCTGGCTGCACCGACGAATCAGGAAGTTCCTTGTTGGTTGAAAGTGGAGAGACCAGTTCAACAACCGTCTGACTGACTGGCATACCTCAAGCAGTGGATTGCTTCAAGGCACTATAGCGGGGTACATACTGTTTTGATGCATAAAAAGGATGTGCCTCAGCTTCTCTGTTCGCTTTGCGCATTGTTTTCGATGATTTGTTGTGGAGAATAAGACGTGCACCCAATGACTGTGAACTTTTTAACGGGAACTTGACAGCCCCTCTATGTGGTCTGCAGAAGTCAAAAATCCGAGAAACGACGCCAGGTCTCATTTCAGGAGGGTCGGTAAGTGTGAGCACAGTCGAAGGTACACTGTGGGCGATCAACCGCTACATCATGCGCGTTTCCTGAGGGAACGCTGTGTACTCTGACACTGCAACTGTATGCCCATGGACAACACGAGTAGGCTATACCGAGACGGCTATCGTTTGCTTTTGGCGCTCAAATGCAGCTTCAGCGCTTGATCCCATAAGACGGCCAGACGCCCCTTCGCCCCAATACTACGACCACTGTTAGAGTACGGCTCACCCGCATACTGTCATGTCACCTGGCGCAATTTACAAAGGAGCGAGCGGATACAGCATGCGGCTACCAAGCTGATCCTCAGTTTACGAGGTGTGCCGTACGTAGACCAGTGTAAGAGACTAGGACATGGTTGGTTGCATGCGGTTTCCGATTTGACTGTCATTGTGGCCAGGCACAGGATACCTGCGCCTACAGAGGGATCATGGGTGGCTTGGACTGCAGCACCCACAGCTCCAACCATACACCCCATATCCAATGTAAACCCGAAGAAATAAGACCGGGAAGCATGTGGATGGGATCCACGTTTCATCAGTGAAGCCGGCCCACACTCCTTCCCAGGCAAACACAAGAACGCTGTATGTGAGGAATCAGGCACACAACGCGGTGCCTGGACCGTTGTCCGCTCCACACGGAATGCACAGAACCACTCTTCGAGCGTAGCACGGCCGCAAGGACCGTGCACCCCTTCCGTTCCATTTACGACCAAATGTCTCTTGGAGCCAGTATGGACGACGTGGTGGATAATAGAGAGGTAGGCACCTTATCAACATGCACATCAAGCGCAGCCACACCGGGGATACCAAGCAACAGCCAATCACTTGAAACGACAAGATCAAATAAAATGAATCCAAAAATGCATGCAGCTATGGAGACATAACTCTACACTAAATGTGCATTTGAGATAAGTTGGTTAAGAAGAAATCCGCGAAAAGTACGAGAGGTCAGAAAACATATTTTAAGTAAATGCCACGAACGCGAACATGGTATCGAAGTTATCTAAAGTATTTTAAGGGACGTGTGCAAGTTTATGAAAGATAATCCAGGTAGACATTAAGATGAGATAAAAAAGCATTAGGATAACAAAGCATACTTACCACCTGAAATAATGAGACTCAGCATGCAAGCACGCGGCTAGTAACTCTAATGCAGCGTACCGATAAACACTTCGCCGGTTGTACCTACGTTTCCTGCAGGACTCGACGTCTTTTCGCTGTTGACCCCGAGTGACCTCGCTCATGACTCACTAGGCCTGCCTGACTCATGCACTCGCGACTTCAACTGTTAGAGCACCATGCGCTCGATGTCGATGGAGTACAATCCATCGACGTCTGTCCCCACCGCAATTTCTGCTTCTTCTTCTTTGCATGCACGAGGGCTTGCTCTTTCACCTCGGCAGTGATCTTCGTGTTCAGATCACGCCATGCAAGCCGATCAACCGCCTTCGATTCCCATGACCTGGAGTCAACATTAGAAAGTAAGAGGTTCAATTTGATCATATCCTGGTAACAAAACTTCGGTTTCCCCACATGCCCATTCCCCAAACTCAGCTGACCATGTAATAGCTGCTTCGGTATCCGCGTCGAATCCACACGGCTAACATGACCGAGCCACCTCAGGTGTCTCAGCAAAAGTATGCAGTCCACTGCATGCATTCCACTTCGACGCAACACTTCCGGGTCCAAAACTCTGTCGCACCAACTGATGTGCAGAATCCGTCGCAAGCACTGTTGATGGAATTGCTCGAGATATCGCACATCCCGCCAGTACGTCGTCCACGTTTCGCTGCCGTATAGGAGAACCGATAGTACCATAGATTTGTACACCATGAGCTTTGTGCAAACGGTAAGCTGATGGATGTTCCAAACTCGGTACTCAAGCCTCCAGAATACCGCCGCTGTCTTCGAGACGCAGATATGAAGCTTGCTGTTTAGCTTCTGGTCAGTAGATGCCACACTCCCAAGGTAGCAGACGCGGTAGGTGGTTTCCAACAAGTCATAACCAATGCCCACTTGCGGCACCAGAGGCTGGGGATTACACCTTATTTTATCCTCCAGTGCTGGTTGACATCACCAAGACGCACAGGATAGTACATCTCGATGATTACCCAATGTTGAGGCCGTTGCTGCATTTTCGCACACCAAGCAGCACAGGAAGACAACGGAACAAGGTTCTAGTGCCTGATTTGAAGCCAGTCGCCCACTAACGCTCTTTCAAACCGACTGTTGAGGTATATAACCACCTTCCGCACCACGTAGTTGAGGCGAAGTTGGTGTCGGAATTCAAGAAATTCCTGAACCAACACTTTGCCGATGTAAAGATATTAAGCGAATTCGTACATAACTTGCTTTGTACCTAAATGAGATTAGATGCAGCTGCACAGAGATTTCTCTTCTAGCTGCTTCCAACCTGTAATCTCTATTCGCTAGCAAATACAATGCCACTTTATGCTAGTCATTTATCTTGTTATGGAAGCTAAACTGATAACACTGAAAATACTTGGATTACATTAGAAACTACCTATCTGTGAGAAATTAATAATCCCTTTTAAATCAAACATAATGTACACCCTCAGATTTAACTTATCTGGATTTCCTGATCAGCAAAAGTATTGGAACTATTTAGTCGAACTACACTGCAGGGAAATGTAATAATATTGATAATAATACGTATATTTCTCTTGATGAGAGAAGCTGTGTCTATAGCGGCACAGATCAATTTGTACAGAAGAATACATGCTCTGGCATGGCTGACATGCATAGTTGGAGTATTGGGATATACATTTCATGTATTAACATTCTACCGGATGGTTGAGGCCAAAGCCTACTTTTGAAAACATTGGTGTTTATATGTTTTTAGGCCCCGCTTGGAATAGCTCATCAAGGGATTTTTCCCATATAAATATAAAGCTTAGGGTTGCTAGCTCAAGGTAATTGGCGAGTCAGTTACTAAATGTTTCCACATTGTCACATGACCTGAGTGTTATTGATAGTTTATTCCTTAGATAGCTATATCTGATCAGAAAGAAATTAGAGCTAACGTTCGTTTTTGCCTTCGGTATATTCAATGTAAAATAATTGTTGCAAAGCGCTCGAGTTGAGCAATGTTGTAAATTGAGTGTAGGCAGGTCGGAATAGGTCCTCTTGTGAAACATGTTGAAAAGCAGCAACAAGTTGTGCTTCAATCGTCAAATCCAAAGTGACTCTAGATGAAGTACATTGCAACCTTCTCGATAACTCATAGCAGTGTTTACCAATCAGATGTTTAGTAAATGACCTCTGCAGTTGATCCACAGCAATTCTGTCACTCATTCTTATATTGCCTACATAGTATGTTGCAGTATTTGAGTATGGGGCGAGTGAGTAGCTTGAAAAGCTCAACTCTAGCAGGAGTTTTGTGTATTTGCTTGAAACATTGTACATAAACTGTCTGGCACGTGCTACTTGGTATTGGGCCTGTTCGGAGAAATTGTGGGTAGACGAGTACCTAATTCCAAGATCTCGCGTGGACAACTGTGTAGGGACGCGTTCATTGTTTCGGGTGATGGATCATTCTGGGATGCAGCAGCCGTAAGAGATGATGCTTGATTTCTTAGCCGAGGGTTTCATCATCCATGTGCAGCACCAAGACTCAAGGGAATGTAAATTATCTTGAATAAGCAGTATTGTCCCGTGAAGCTCATCACGCCGAAACTTATAGACAGGTTTGGTATCGTCAGCAAATAAAAATTATGTAGCGTCTTTTACAGATGTGGTGATGGCATTGATGTAAAGCAAAAAGATTAAGGTGCCAAGCACGCTCCCTTGAATGACTTCATTGGTGATCGAGCGTGGAGAAGAGCGATAATCTCCTAAAGTTACTACCTGATGACGATCACTCAGGTATGACCATAGCCAACCTAGTAATGGGTCCCGGATCCCAAAGTTCTTCAACTTTTGTAACAGTTACTTGTGCGGCACTCGGTCGGACGCTTAATGTATGTCAAGAAACAAAATTACTATTGCATTGCCGGAATCGATTGATTCTGAAATGTGATTAAGCTAATGCTGTTGATAGGTGTTGCACGATCGCTTATTGAGAAAAGCATGACGCGAATTGTTGATCAGGTCAACAGAATCAACAACGTTCCTTATCTCCATTCTGACCAGCTTTTCAAATAAGCGAGCGATTATCGGAGTGTGGTGGATTGGTCGGTAGTTATCAATCGTTTGTTTGGGACCTCCTGTATGCCGAGGCATAATAAATGACGTTTTCCATTGGTCTACAAATGGCCAGAATCCAAGGATATAGCAAACATGCTCATCAGTAGCAATGGTATATCAGGTACTCCTAGTTTATTGGTGGTTGGTGAAATGCCATCGGATCCCAGCTTGGAAGATGGCCTGATTAATTTGATAACTTGATGGATAGCGTTGAGCAAGATATCGAATCTGCTTAAGAGGTTTGTTTCGGTGAGCTCTGTGCACACAGGCACCGGGACAGTTTCGCGACTCGTGGTAGTAGCAAAAAAGTCGCTGAATGCTTCACAGATTTCACCTGGGTCATGGCGTAATTGACCCTCACATCGACAGTTTCGGTAATTAGAGGAGAACGTTCACTGGTTCTACGATGCAGTATTTTGACAAGGTCCCTATCTTTGCAGCTTGTCTGTAGGGCTTTAGGTTCTTCATTTTTTCGTCTTGTTAATTGCGCGTATTTGACGCTGGTGGTAAATGCATGAATAATGAAATTATGGAATTTTGTTTGTTTATGTTAGCTCCCACAAAAACGTGAATTAACTAAAACTATGTCGCCCGTTTCACAAAGCCAAAGTACTGGTAAGCAATCTAGGTTACATTAATGTTTGCAGGACCCAAGCATGATATGCAACTTTTGACAGAATATCCAATTAAGCAAGATTCTCCCGTAGCAACGAATCCTGTTGTAACCTACATATCCATGTCAGCATATCATGCGGTCTCTCACGATTAGATTTAGTGAGAATATTAACCAGTTACGTGGTATTTCTCATTTGTACATAGTTTCTGGACTAAGTATAGACTATAAATGGCTGGAATTGATAGACAGCACGGTAGAGTTTAGACAGATTATGTGCAACTAGCTTCCATAGTCACATAACTGGTGTTGTTAAAAAGAACAATAATTTACTTACAGCAAATACTGCATTCCCTTTGATCTAAATACGTTTAACCATATGTTGAAACAAATATGGCAGATGATAGACGCTTGTTTCTAATACAATGTTACAAATAGCAACTAATTCAAGGTCTTGGAAAATACTTGAAACTGATCAATAACTCAAGCATTTAGAAAGTTTTGAAAACAACCGGTTGATATAGTTTGTTTTCAGAGTTCAGGCACTACAAAACAGCCTTAGGTAGCATTAATAACCGTTGTAGTGACCTGGAGATTACTTCGTTTGTATGTGTAACTTGTTCTAAAATATTCCAACACTATAGGTTTCCTACGTATTAGAGAATTAGATAGTTCGCTTGTTTGTATTTTTCTCCCATTTCATTGTCACACACACAACACACGAGCCAGCGCTTTGTGACCAATCGGCGACGAACTACCGACTGGGTACTCGTCCTCGTACTCGACGCACTTCCATATTCTCCCTAGCTAGCTCTACTCTGGTGCCCTATTTTTAGCTTTCGTCACTTCAGAGTCCGCCCAATAACTTGGCTAGCTTATTTTCGTGTGTTCTCCTGTGCGCACTCGGTTGGTCGTTTATCCACAAACCTGACGTACAGCGCACGATCGACGCACTATACCGTTTCTGTGCAAAGCTTTAACACAAATATAGATTAGAGTAATTTTTTGCTGGGAATTGTTTGTTTGCTTCTAAGGTTTATTCACAAATTTATTTGATTAGTTTGTGTACCATGGAGACATCACAAAATATATCCGACGTATGCAACAATTTTACAACAGCTAAGCAGCAGCCCAATGTGCACGTGCAGTGGCATTACATGCGCATATTCCAACTGATAATCTAAATGTCTAGGGGTAGAAAGTTTGTTTTGTTCGTCTGGATGACATTTAATTGTTGCTGATTAGAGCGTCTGAAGCAGAAAAGAGTATCTTCTAAATCTGTTGTAAACAACGTTTTTTAACCACCGTGTACCCATTGTGAAATTGTTTTGGCTGAAAAGTATGCTTACAGGGACCTGGGTATATGTTTTTCGTTTATACACAAACATTGTAGTTGTCAAGATCTAGGCAACGCTTCCATGAATCAGCACACTCCATGTGATGATTGTATCACAGAGCTTAGTAAAATGGTTGCGGACCTTGCGATACCAAACGTAGTGGCCTCGTTTGCAAGGTAGTGCACGTTGGAAAATATTGATCCGCACTGCATAAAATCATTCAAACTTGCAAGGATTACTTTATGATTAATAACCGCGTTGACCCTTTCAGTGGTTTACTGGGCGGCAATACAACCTTAATGTACCTTGGAACGTTCGACAACCAGTGTATTACATAGAAATTTTGCTAATGATGCAATTGTGCAACATAAACTTATTGACGTAAATTATTCTTATACTTTGCTACTATATAATCCATCTTAAAGCAGGATTTATGTAGTAAAATGCAGCCGAAAGCAATCCTGTTGTACTATCAATGCATGCATTGATTTACCTTCCTTATATAACATATTGTAAACTGTGGGCAAAAATATATTCCCTCACACAGCCCCAAATTTATTTGGCATGTCAGGAAACATAATGGATTCAACATGGTTTTTCCTCTCTTTTCGGACGCAGTCCAGCGACTGAAGTGTACAAACTACTATTTCGAGTAACTCGGCCACCCGTCGGTTCAGCCGGTCGAGTTGCCCCGCGCATATTTTGGAGTTTGGTCTCACTCAGGCGACGAGAATCATCCGATCATGCAGTTGGTGGAAGCCCTATTGTTACCCGCTTGAATATCGAATCCTCAGAGTTGGTACACTTGGTAATGGTTTTAAAAGTGAGTTAAATCGTTTGCCATTTACAACACAATCGAACACACTGCCATTTAGTTAAAAAGTATTCAGCGACCCTTACAATCGTAAAAGTTGTGTGAATGAAAATTCTAGTATCACCTCACAACCATAGCTAAGATGTACATAAATTTGAAAAAATAGCAAGTAACGTTAGTTAATTACAAGGGTGCTTTAGAAAGCGGTAGTTCGGATCGTAATATAATAATGAAAATATGCGGAATGTAGCTCAGGAAAGCGATTTGTTTGTCAATATTCAAACAAATTCAATTATGCTTCTTGGTTGAAATTTGGGTTAGCCTGAGGCATTGGCTTGTTTGATAGATTGGATGAAGTGTAAACGTGAATGCTAAAATGACAGAAACGAATAAACTATACTATTTTAGAAGTCTGTTAGCACAGCGTATTAAGTGCGGCTGCACATTTTTAAAGAGGCATAAAAATATGGAATAAAATATGGAAGCCTTCATGCCGCTGAGGAAACTTTTGACCGTGGGTGCACCCTATAAAAGACGCTGCCAGATTATAAATGGTGGATTTGTTACCACCGATAACTAACAGCGAGCAACTAGATTCCTTCCTAGATATAGTGGATGAACATGTGGTTTGTCATTTAATCCTATCCATTAAAGTCAGGTGAATTCAAGTCTACCAATGTTTGCCCTTGTCTAACGAACAAATTATCCCTGCTATAAGGTATTAAAGGATATCAACAAGATGGAAGCAGTCTGTTCTCTAACTATCAACATGTACTATGATGGGAATGAGCATTAAAATACAGTGTCAGACCATGATAGAACAGAGGCAATTTTCTCGACTGATGTTAGCCAGAATCTAAATTTTAGTGCGGTCCATGCATTAAAATTGTCACTAATCCGGGATAGGAAACTCCATAAATCAACTTGCTACTGCTCACTTTTTAATGCACCTAGACACAATAGAACAAGGGTGCAATAGACAGCAACAATCGTGTAGCTGTCTAAAAATGGGTCAGGAACTAATTCTTATGGTCGGAGATAAGAGTTAAGTGGTTGGAACATTCGAACAATTCAATGCAAGCAACGGGTTCCATATTGCAATATGCTGTGGCTCTGCCTTTTGGATAAACAAATGATCACATATATATATTTCATTTATAGTGTAATATGTTCATGTGGAACAATATCAGTTGATACTGTTTATGCAAATTGAGGATTTAAGAGATGCATCTATTTGACTTTAATCCATATATTTCATTAGGTCTTCAACTGGCACATTAGATGCGTTAATAATGCATACCTTTTAAGCTTTAAAATGACAAGCGGGGAAAGATTTTTAGGTAAGTGTCAAAAGTACCTGCAGTAAATAAAATTCTAGATTTATCCGATCTCTTCGTTTTCATTCAGTGACCAAGATGCAAATTACTTCGCACGCTGATTAAACGGACTGATATGGATTGCTTAGCCTACAGCTTCTTAATTTTGATGTTCGAACGGTTGAGTAAAATATCTTGAATACTTCCCCAAAATAGTCTTCCCACCCAGTATATGGATTGCACCTTTCGAATTCAGGTGCTGTCGCAAGGTCACCCGCCAATTGTTAAACATTTGCCACCGAAGCACAAGAGGGCAGAACCATTGCAGTTGCAGCAGTTGCAGTTGCATCAGCAACAACATACGTACAGCTGCTTGAAGTAGTCAAATTAATGCGAACGTGACAGCTGCCTTTATGTAGCTGCGAAATAAGCACTGTGTTTGGCAAAATCTCCGGCATATTCACAGAATGCTAGTATGCAACTTGAAGGTGACAATATATCTGTTCTGTGTTTGAGCGGATCAAATTGACACACAGGTTCGAACAGTATTTTCCGCTCCGATACACCAGTGTTCAGCTGTATCACAGCGCGTGCGGGGACACGACTCGCGGGTAAACTTGGATCGTTTAATCTGAAAAGCGACTGGATAGTCAGCATTGGTTTACACAAGGAGAATCCTCTCTTATCTGTGTGAGCCTGATTTTACTTAACTTCTAATCATTGTACTTGAGTCATCGAAGGGATTGTCCGACCTGGTAGTTAGGCTTATATTCTATTTACTAAGAACTGTGCTGTTCGTCTGTCTTTAATTCAAAACTTCGAATAACTTGATCAACATTGTATTTGGCAGATGAAATTACGTGACACGCCCAGTTGCTTGCTCAGGTGGCTAGGATATTGTCGTTGTCTGGATGGACGGAGTAATTAGCGTGTTCGCTTTTTAGTGCCACTTAGAGCAACAATGAAGAGGATACCAAGCAATGGGCATTAAGATGAATCCTTTCATGTAATTGAACCCAACCTTCACGCGATAGATGTTTATTTCGAACTTAGCTGAATAGTTGGTAGCTCTTGGTGCACGTTCATTTGTTTTTCCGTTCAACCTTTGTTATTTTACACCCACAAACCAAATGAAATATGTCTGCACCGTATTCTTGCGCTGCCTGTAGCACGTTACTTATTTGATAACACAGTTCTTATCTAGTGTTGAAATGTGTTTGCACTGCATTAACGGTATTTATCTCCAGCTTTCAAGTAACGCAAGCGAATCAATGAAAAAATAGCATCTAATGCTTGTTGATGGATCTGATGGAACAATTTACCTTCAAATATGCATTGGGTACAAACGTAGCTATCTGCGAAAGCTTAGAACGTCAGTCAATTCTGTTCTCTTACCACATAAACATTGCTAAAGATACACTGGGATGGAACGAAAAGCAAAATTTTGTATTAGCGGCTGCAATATTTGGTCACATTTTGTACTACGAAGTTAAGTTGGACAAAAATGTTTCAAAAACTATGATAATTTTGCTGTTGAATGAATGAGTGCAGTAACAGTTACTGTGAAATGAGTTGCTTTCCTTAACAGATAATAATAACAATGAGCTGAAGTGCTTAATTGCTAAAATTGAAGTCAGTGGAAAACGGATATGTGTTTTCTTGAAATTAACCAATCCTGTATTCCTTTCGAATAAGTAACGGGAGCGAAAGGGAAAACAAGTTTCACATCTTTTTATGGGTATCAAAAATGCTATAGCGTTTTTAGTGGAAACAAGTTTATCAATTATAAATGAAACCATAAAAAGGGAAGCAAATGGAATTTTCTTAATAGCAAGAAAAAATGTATCTGTCGTTCCAAACAACAAGCAGGTTAAATTATAATTTTCTGGTGACGGGTATATTCTCCAGAACGTAACAAATTCCTAACCTAAGTTGTCGACTGTTATTTTCAACAGGCTTCTATGTTCGTGTGGCAATGGTAAGATGGTTTTAAAAACACACTTTTATACCGGACGCTTATCGCAGTTTAAAATTTACAATTGCCTTTTGCTGAAAATTACTGTTTACTTAATCTACTCCTCAAATATAATTATTTAAGAAAATTTTGGCTAACGTTTTTGTCCAAAGTATTTTCAAGTTCACCAAGGCCGTCGTGCTCTTCCTATTTTAAATATTAATTCGCGACACCGAGCACTATTAGCGACCTGTTACTTTTGCTCATGAACTTTTGTGTCATTTGAAAACAATTATTAAAAATATCTTCACAAAACTCCACCCTTACGGATGAATAAAAACCCAAGCGTACTGTCTATAAATTTGAACACAAAACTGTAGGTCCTTTTACTCGAGCGATATCATTGCACCCTTTTCCCTATTCTTTTATCCATTTGTAAAATTTCGCACTTTTGATGATGTCTGGCCACTTCATCCGCAGTTCATACTGTAAAGTACTGAAAACACCCATTCTGGTAAATGAAGCTTATCCGGACTTGACTTGAATAGATATAGTGAGGAAACTGGTGAATACCTTTGATAATTTGCGTTTAAAATGTCAATAAATTGTCCAGCCTAACTCCCTTCCTAACCAACAGATCATGTTTAGACTGGCATTTGGGAGTTTTGGATTGCTTTATTTATCTGTCTGGCATTGTCAAGCAAGCTTTTTAGGAGCTTAATTGAACATACAGATTTAAGAATTATTCCATAGTTTCCATGCAGTGAATCACCGGTGCGAAACTTCTCCAAGTATCTGCTTGTGCTTTTTCCATCTGATATACAGTGGAATAAAAGTGTTAGAACTTCGTCAGAGCAGTGGGAAGACATAAGTTGCGATATGTTAACATTTCGATTGTTCTCTTCAGTCGCAAACACAATACAAGCGGGATTCATGGACAGTTATATACAGGGGGAAAAGTTGGCACACCAATCAAAATGTCAAAATCAAGACCAAGGTAATCTAATTGAATGTAAAAGTAAAACAGTGGGTCCCCTTCAACCATTTCGTCCGAGCAGTGAGAAGACATAAGTTGGCACACCAACCAAAATGTCAAAATCAAGACCACGGCCTTTTCTGCACACATATTATCCGTCGCACAAGAACGAAAACAGTCCGCAATCTGCAGGGTTCCTTTGCAAAAGCCCCAAACGTTGCCTTCCCTACTGAGTGCTCAAAGCATGTATACAATCTGTCATCTGTACAGTTCACGCGCACACAATTGGAAGTTCTCTCACTTGGACTGAAGTACCGATTGCCTCCAAAAGCTATAGATAAGCTCAACACGCAGGCTCAGTTTGAGTATCTGAATGAACAGCTCAGTGACCATGCTCCAAGGTCAATGGAAGATGCGGGTTGGTTCCGGGCAAAATTGGTAGATATTGCGAACCAATACATGAACACTCCGATAAGCCAGAGATGCTGTCTGAAAGCCGAACACTATATGGCGATAAAGGAGTTAAAACAAATGGGGCACGTAATCTTTCTGCAGCCGGATAAGGGATCAGGCATTGTTATAATGGACCGAACTGACTACATTGCAAAGATGGAATCTATTTTGGGGGAGAGAAGGAAGTTCCAGTTAGACAAGGCACAAGAAAACAACATCTTGGTCGAGAAGCAAGTGGCGAGGAAACTGCAGATTCTTTTACTACATGTTTACATCAATGACTCGCAATACAGGCTATTGAAACCGACCGGCACTCAGACACCCAGAATGAGGGGCGCTCCCAAATTACACAAGGCAGGTAACCCACTGCGCCCGATTATGTGTATGAACAACTCCCCATATCACAACGTTGCGCGGTGGCTAGCGAAAATGTTGGAGCCGGTACGCAAACTCCTGGCCACGTATTGCCTAAAGGATTCCTTTGAATTAGTAGAGACAGTGGAACACATGTCGCTGGGTACGGAGCACATGTACTCAATAGACGTCAACTTCCTATTCACAAACTTGCCTCTACGTGAGACAGTTGACCATTTGGGTGATTTCATAGCGAGTCAAAACATGTATGTTGGCCTGCCGTTGGAGTATTTGAGGGATATGATCCTACTATGCACAGAAAATATACAGTTCGAATTTGAGGGCACTGCTAATAAACTGGTTGACGGCGTTGCAATGGGTAGCCCTCTTGGACCAGTATTAGCAGATATCTTTCTCGGCCTGATAGAAAGACAATTTACTGCCAGCATTGGTGAAGCTACGTTGTACAAGCGGTATGTGGACGACATCCTAGTCTTCACCAGCAACGAACATTTTGCGCGGCTGTTGGCAGTTCTGAATTCAATTCATCCGAATCTATCGGTGTCCCATGAGTTGGAGCAACACAATAGTCTGCCATTTTTGGACATACTCATGAAGAGACGGACCGATGGTACACTACAGCGCATGGTTCATCGCAAGGCCACTTGGAGAGGGCAGTACCTCCACTTTTCCAGCTTTGCCCCGGTCGCATACAAACGTGGCCTAGTGAAAACGCTTTTCTACAGAGCAAGACGGATATGCAGCCCCGAAATGTTGCAAGCTGAAGAAGAATTTTTGTTCAAAACCTTGGTGTCAAATGGGTATCCTGAGAAGTTCATTCAGATCCACAGCAGGCCTCCCAAGGAGAAAACACCGGTGTTAACCGCGGAGAAAAAGAATGTTTACTTGTTCTTGCCGTTCAAAGGAGACCACGTATTGAATGATATCGGACATAAACTCCGGTCCGCCCTTACGCCCACCTACACGACCGCTCAGTTGCGAGTCATACATACAACACGAAGCCTTGTTCTTCATGACCGTCAGAGCAACTCATCAGTCAGTTCGGCCTCTCACGTCGTTTACCAGTTCACCTGCGGTTGCGGTGACATTTACATAGGCAGGACTGACCGTCAGTTAGCTCAGAGGGTAGCTGAACATGTACCGAGGTGGTTGGAGCAACTGATGACGCAACAAAACGGAGTGGATCGGAGGATGAACAGGAGTCCCGCATCATCTATCACCAAGCATCTCTTGGCAACCCGACATCAGGTGAACCCGGATACTGCGTTCAAGGTGTTATTGCACAACAACAATCCGATTATCTTGGCAATTACCGAGGCTTTGCTAATTAGGGCTTATCAACCTGTGTTGTGTGCACAGAAACTATTGAGACATTCAATTAGGTTACCGTGGTCTTGATTTTGACATTTTGATTGGTGTGCCAACTTTTCTCCCTTATATAACTGTTCATGAATCCCGCTTTTATTGTGTTTGCGACTGAAGAGAACAATCGAAATGTTAACATATCGCAACTTATGTCTTCTCACTGCTCTGACGAATGTAAAAGTGTTAGAACTGCAAAGTGAGGTTCAAGTCAAATGAACACCAAAATCGTTGCTTAAGCAAATGGATCCTGTTTACTGGCGGTGTATTCGTTTGCAAGTTCTCCGATTTCTTCCATCATATTTTTTGCGTTATTGAACAAGGCATTAACTAATTGCTGAGAACTGACACCAATTGGATCCATTGTACTTTATAATTTCTAGTAGAAACCTTGAGCAAATTTAATGCATATAATTGGATAATTGATTTACTTTCACTACTCACTGGTTTGTCACTTCGATGTATTGTTTACACCCTACGCATTAATTCTTTTGACTGGCACCGGTTTGGGTGTAGAAAACGGCCACAGTGGACTGAAAAATATCTCCAAATGTTTATGCGTTCTAGATTGGAATATGATTGTATCAGGAACGCAAATATCCGGTCAGCCTAAACAGTTGCTGTCAAATTTTGGCACATCTGTTTGAATAAGCTGCAAGAAGGAAAATAAGTTTGCTGGTGTGTCGGCGTAATCGCATTATGGACGTCTTACAAAATGATAGTTCCAACATACAGCCAAAAGACAATAAAGTTAGACATAAATGAGATTAAGTCATGTGTTCGGAGTGAAAAATGAATAATTTTCCATGAATTGGGCTGTGAATTTGCATTCATAACACTGGTAGTTAAAGTTTAAACAGCTACATTAGAAGGCAGAGTGATCTGTTCCTACGGACCTACTATAAGCAAGAATTCGTCTAGAGTTTGTACTGATTCACTGGTGGAAAGGCATTTTCATATTGCTGATACTGTTGCGGTATTTTGTATTAGATATTCCAGTAAAAAAGAATAATACCCCAGTTGCTGTTAAAGAGACTAAGAGAGGAACTGATAGTGAGGCGTATTGTTATTTTGCAAACTGGGCGGTAGAGACGAACGTTGTTGCTGCATTCGAACTACATCTGAGAAACCAGTCTCAAGCTTTACCTGTCAAGTTCAACCTTGAAACTTAGTATTAAACTTTCTCACGTACGCAATCAACAAAGAGCTTTATTTGCTTCTAAGTTATTCTCGCATACGAATGTTGAGATCTAGAAGATTTTGCGGTACATGGCCATTTTGAAGACCTCTGTTTCAAAGTCATTTTCTCATGGATAACTAGTACCAAATCGCTGGTCTATCTGCGGCTGTTATGGGTGGCTCTATAACTATGCCCAGTTAAATTTTATGCAGGGATCAGACGGGCTATAGTACACAAAGCAGACAACAAGTTTTTCTTTGTTTACACCGTCTTTTTCTTTCTCATTGAAAAGCTTTTGTTTACTGTCATGTAGATTCGGATGTTACGGGGAGCAGCATATCCAATTGGTGGTCAGGTGGTTCGTAAACCGTTAAGCTATAGCCATCACGGATTTTCACATGCAGCTAACGGTCCAACCAGTATATATCTTTTGCACGGTTCTGAATGCAATGGAATCAATCTGTGTATTGGCTAGACACATCTGCGGACGCTGAAGCCGCAACAAGTTGTCAGGCTGGGTTGCGACACTGCTGTCACTTCCAAATACCGAAGCAGTGTAAGGTTAATGGGTTCCGATGAGCGGCCTTTTGAGTGCATTCCGTTTAACAATAGCAACTACGATTAATTCCAGGAGTTGCACAATATGCTACTTGTTCTTGGTTGCTGCTTATCCTTCCATCGGTGGCAGTCCTTGGGATACCAAGGATATTTTTGCCATGAAGAAAACAGGCTGCTTGGCTGCGTTCTAGTTCGCGGATTAGAGTCTTAGCTCTCCAGACGTTCAATTTATTGGTAAGCTTTTGTCCATCATAAGAACGCATAGACCATGGCGAGCCTTTGCTAATCAAATGTCAGCCCAAATAGATCACATGGTCAAAATTTGCTGTTTCCCTACTTGTTTCCCTACTTGACTGCTTCTAGTTTCGAGTGAATTGTGTTGCCTGCGTTCATGAAAAGCGTATCATTAGTTTTGGATGTGCTTTATTGGAACGCATGTCAATTGTCAGTTTCGAGTCCTAAGTGCTTAGGTATTGCAGGTCTCAATCAGGCAAGCTCGTTAGACGCATTTTATAAAATGATTGCACTTCTACCAAAAGTTCATATAAATTTATTAAGCTAGTAGTTACGCTTCTAAGCACAGTACGGGGTATTCTGCTTGTGTTATTATCAGTGGTCACGGTATCAGCAACTTGATCTCAGAGCACGAGAACAACATTTGATTTATTAGGCACTAACTGAAGCGGGGCCTTTGTTTCCAAAGAAAACCAGGTGGACCCGCAAGGATAACGCAACAAAGGAGGCCGGCGCACAGGTATATTATCGGAGACTAAAAATTAACCACATCATAGTTCCTAGCAACTCAAGCAAGAATATTGTAAAGAGGAACAGAAGGGACACTATATTTATTAATAATGAACACCATCTGGCTAGTTTTGAGAGGATATTTAAAATTAGTTGTGTGCCCCACTTCTTTTGAGTCCATCATTGCGCAGTGTATGTAAACGGAGCGGTGACTGGTTAGTTTAAACTTGATCAAAACCCTCACATTGTTTCTCGAATTCAATCCAGGTTTCCTGAAAACCGCACTATTTAGGGATTGTTGTGAGGTTGTTTGCAAAGCACTGACAATCCATTTATTACTGATATGAAGTTAAAGCAGCATTCTGTCCAACTACAATACATCGATTATAGTGGCATTATGTAAGACGGACTGTCGCACTGTGTGTTGACTACAAGAATATTCGTCTAAGGCTTTAGTACTCAAGTTTGGCTAAACTGTGGTGCAGAAAGCTAGATAAGGTAAGAGCAGGGAGTTTTCTTTTTAGGGCGCAGCTACATATTTCACGTATTTAGCTCACGGTAGATGTTGGGACAGCGCAATATGGGCGGCAGGTCGAGGAGAGTTTTGCGCTTCGTATACAACAATTCGTTTGACTCATTTAATCTATCCGTTCTATTTGACATAGTTATCGGCTATACATTTATGGGAAATGCATCAATATCATATGTGTCTTGTCTTCAAACCTTGCAGGTCGTTTAACGGTCAACCCATAAGTGTTACTTAGCTACCTAAGAAAAGGCAGCAAACCGCGGAATGCTCAATTTTCCCATTTTTGTTTAGATTATCTTAAAAGCAAACAAGTAGTTTTTGGTAAATCTCACTATGTAGACGTTGTGATGTTACTCATTAGGAAACTAGTTGAGATCTATAATGCTGATGATGTCATTTTTCTGCTTGATACTCTTGAAGCTTCCAGTCTATTCAGAATACAATTTATAGGGCGGTAATGCCACTTGATTTACGATTCGTACTTTCCAAGTGCAAAATTCTGTCACCTTATCACCGGCCATTTAAATATCTTTCAGCTACCGAATTCCAGAAGCTAGTGTCATTTTAAATCACCTATTTGTTTCTTGCATTAAAGTATTTGGACGAATGAGTGCTTCCGTTTATATAATGCAAAGTTTAAAGCCACCTTCCTGAAACTGAGGCATTTGTTACTTTATAAGGGCTATCTTTTGACCTAAAATGCGGTGTTCACGCGCTTGTACGCAGTGTCTTCCCGATCGTTGGAATTGAGACTTTTGCTATTTTCAGGAATATATGAAACAAACCCGTTAGAATATCATTGCTTAGACAACATCCCTTGCGTCTTTTAACAACAGTATATCCGCAACGCTGATCGTCGCAGACCAGTACTGAGCGGAGATTATTAGGTTAGCAATTTAAGGTGGGAAATAGTATTGAACTTACTCTGTTTAGCTGTTCACATACAGCCCGAAAAAGTAACCGCAACCATATATGAGTTGACATTAATGTTTATCGAACTCAACGGATTCAGTCTACAAAGATTTCAGAGCATTTTAAATGTCATCTAATAGCGAACTGTCTTAAACTGCCCCACTTCATTTGCGTAGCATGGTATAGATTGATTACGCAGCAAGCACTTCAGAGTAATCCACTGACAGGACTATACCAGCTTGCCAGATTATTAGTGACTCGTTGACTGAAATCCAGTTTGTGCAAGCATTTTATGGTATATCTTGACATCTAATGTCCATTGACAATGGCTACTTTTGTGTTCATCGCGGTAGTTTTGCGGAGAGCATTTGAAAGTCTAAGAAGATCAGAAAATCTAATTTAAAAGTATGTTTGTTGACGTGTTGTTATTTCTTATTATGATGAAATTGGTCGACCAAAAATACGTTGGATTCGTACATACTGCGTATATGTGGTCATCACCTGCTGAGACAAGACTTTTTAGTTGTCGGCTGTCGGATAACGCAGCTCTCGAAGTGAGCAAACTTTCAATTAAGCGGACAATGAACACTAACGGATGTACCGTATGCTGTTAGTTCCCTTTGTATAAGGGTCTGAGTACACGCTACCGTCTAGCCCTTAGCTGCAGAATTTCCGGTACGTCGTTGGAAATTTCCAATAGTCTGGCGTTTGATGCCGATTAATCTCTTTACCTGTATAAAATGTGTCTCAAAATGTTATATGCAAGATGATGGGACTACGTCACAGAGATATCGCCGTACCGTTACACGTTATCCATATTTTTTGTGACAGTGATCAGTTGATAAAATTTACTAACCTCCTGATAAATATTTGCTTAGAGCATTTAATCTAAATATTAAGTTCCCTTCTTGCCTACATATTATGCGATCTTCCTCAAGCCATTATCTTTTAACTGCGACGAAAAATATTTGCAGGTGAACTATGCACTGACGTTGATAGCAACGAAGACGAAATTTGGTTTAAATGCTCCCTCTATGGTAACCAACTTTCCCGATCTTTCAAATTAAGAGGAATATGTTTTAATCAATACTGGGAATGGTAAATAGCAATTTCCACACCGTTTAGTTTTCTATCTTTGTGTCTAGAAACTGTAATCGGAAACCAGGCTTGCTTCATCTTGGCGCCTCAACAAAGCTTCTAAACGGTACCTGGCCCCACTACCGGATTAGTGCGCTAAATGTATCCACTAAGAGCTTTCTGAGGACAGCACTTATTCTCCACTTGTAGCAAGAAACATTTGACAGCATTTATTGGACAACTGTAATTTTCGAGTTTTACAGTAGTTTTTTAGTAAAGATGAACGTTTGACCGGTTTACATATTACGCATGCATTTGATAAATGAAACGGAGAGATAGCAACGCACAGGTGATGTAGTTAGCCATGTCTTGTTTCAAGCTACTCGTTAAGCCTTCTTACGGCTCTCCTGATGTTGATTGTATATTCTTTTTGAAGCCGATCCAAGTGTTACAAATATTAGTAGACAAAATGCTTTTGCGGCAATTAAATTGCAGGGCTAAATGACTTCGAAGTAATTTTCAATTCTTCCGTGCGTTTCTGGGAAACAAATTTTTAAACATGTGCAATTATTTCTGTTTGTATTTTTACTCTAAGAGCTCGGCACTAGTTAACTTGGCAGCTTTAACTGGTGAGCCCAGTGTACATCCGGTCTGGGTATATGGGCTCACGTACGACGCACAAGTCGTAGATGTGACAAAACGGGCAACATGCCACACCGGTGACGACGCCATCATACACTTCGCCAATGATGCTTGCGATCGGCTCGGTTTCTCTGGTGCAGAGCTGGACGGTTCACCTGCGTTACCGCTAGTGACCAAATTGGATGGTCGGAGTGCCACTATCAACTTGTTGGTGTGGTTTCCAAAATCGCCTGCTCTGCGACTTGCGGTGGGTACTTCCACTCAAGGAATTCAAAACAGTGGCGGATCACAAAAGGTGGATCAGGTCCTAATGAAACGTTTAGACACAGAGACAAGTGGTATGGGGTAAGTCGATATGATCAATTCATGCAGTACTCAGATGACGAATAATGGGTCATCACAAGGATACACTAAATTTTTTAACCATTGTTGAGTACCTTTAATGGTAGTAAGAAATCGTTCGCAAGATGTACGGTATTGTTGAGTTAGATACAGTCACATCATGTGTAATCTGAGATTTAGCATAATTTTACTTCCAGTCAATTCCGTCGCACAACTGATTTTATATGTGGCATATGGTAACGGATTTCTGTTGCATCACAAAGCAATATGCGCCATTTTCTTGATTCGATTTTCTAAAATATCTATCAAAAATTGTACTTGCTGAAAGATTTAACTTACAAAGTGAGTTACCGGAAGTTAGACATGGCAAGCCCACTACATGTTATATGCATCGGAGAACTGGTGCAGCCCATAAGAATATGTAAAGAGCAGGATCATCACTTAATCCTTCCTCATCTAATTCATTTTTGTTGCTACTTTACTACCCGTCAGTAACGAAAATTTACGCAACCAGGGACATTAGAGTAAACAACACACGTCAGCAATCATGTACACGATAGCTGAAATTAAGAGTCATACTTGTGTTCAAAAAAGACTGTTGTGCGTTCACAGTTTATTTACGAACCGAACCATTGATAGTTGATGTAAGCCATTGAGTACCCAACTAAATATGATGCATAATTACAGCGGAACGTGTGATAAGCCACTTCAATTCGTAACTTAAATACATGGCGTCAATTGCCTCAATCCAGATAGGAACCGACGCGAACTGCACTTCGATCATTACTGTACCCACTGCACTTTAATGTTATCACCTGCTTGGTTGGCAAGGACTTGCAACGGCACAGATATGTTAGCACGCGCAGTTACATGACCGTTGATGTGTCTGTCAGCTGTACTATAATGGTTTATTCATTTGCTAACAAAACACTGCCGATGATTTCTGAATGTAAATACGATGATATTTATAGAGGAAAGCATTGATGCTAAGCTTTTGACCTTTTGTTATGCTTTGGTTCGCGAATTCCGAGGTAATTGTAAGGAACCATTTTCGCGCCAATTGTCACGAAATATCGAAAAGCCCTCGATGGCACCGCATTTATCTCCAGTTCAGGTTATTCCAATATATTAATAGATTGCTTACAGTTTGGAGCCCATTTATCGTGCAAATATTTGTCATATCTCAAAACTTCTGTATCTCTTTTGTGGAGCCAAGACAGTAGAACGAAGAACAGAGTAAAACCGTGAATTCAATTCCATTGTAGCTTGATGAATTCACCCATGAGAATTTTCACAAAATAGCATAGATACATACAGGTCAAGCCAAGTCAAAAGAAACTTTAAAAACCCTACTGGGTTCAATTTCAGCATTCACATCAACACTGCTTACATCTAGATGATAATAACAACAGAAATGCTTGGGGAGCAAATTGGGAGAAATGTATATCTGTTACTCCAAAAATCGCTCTTGCAGCAGGTAAGTGACTTTCGCTGGGTCAACAATCAAACGCGAGAGACAGGGCAAAACAATATTACGATATGATGACGTGCGGAAGAATACAATTCTGAATTTCGAACGAGTAGAGGAGAAAGAGAGCTTTTCGGAAAGATCTTTGTGAAGTGGAAGAAAGCGATCAGTTATTACCTTAGATGCAAAATCGTTGCAAGTATCAAGATGTCTAGCAATTATCAGATCAATTAAAAGGTCTCTATACCTAAAATTGTGCTTTATAGATGACACCAAAAAGATGTAGTCTTTCTGAAGCTGTCCAGGGAAAATGACAGGACAGCAAGGTAACCTATGGGAAATGATACAAGTGGTCACAAACCTGAATATTAAAGTCCAAGGTACTGAAGGCACCTTAAGTCTGAGAGCATAGAAGCGTTTTCTGACTTTTCGCAAACTTTTACAGAGTGGCGTGAACCAAGAAAGGTTCTGGAACAAAAAGGTACCGAGATACTTGACCGTGGAAAAGCTGGGTATGAGATTTTCATTCACAGTAAGGGTGAGAGAAATAAATGCTGGATTGCAGATTATCGCCACGGAGAAAAGAAAATATTATGTCACTGAATTCAAAAGTATTAGGCGTAAGAGATCTGGATGAATACCATTCTACCAGATCTTCCAACCCACGTTGAAGTGAACAGGAATCTTGGATAGTGGGGTCCACATAACCCAGCACAACATCATCAGCATATTTACACCCTATACTTATGGGTTGTACAGGGATATGTACAAAGTACAAGGAAAATAGAAAAGTTGATAAGATCGCTCTATGCAGAGCAACACAGTCAGCATTACGGACTGAGGATTTCTAACCGTTCAAATTAGTAAAGTGGGTACGATCCGTAAAATAGTCACGTAAAAGTTTACACACACCCGAGTGAACTACATTCTCGGATAGTAGGTTTAGCAACACTGACCAATCCAGGCATCTAATGGCATTCGAAGAATCCAGGAAGGGAAGCCGTACGGATTTACATTTTTGATTTAATGCAGAGACTATAAATGGAAAGCATATGCCACTGCATCCAATGCGGAGCGCTGGGTCTATACGCAAATTAATAGATATTGTCCCCACGAGCAGCTGAACAAATCCGCGGAATTAAGATCTTTCGAAAAATTTTAGAGGCACAGACTTACATACAATTGGGCGATAATTTGGAGTTCAATCTTTTGGTAACGGAATTATATTGTCCATTCCCCTAGGTGCGGGATCACACCCATAGTGAGGCATTTTTTAAAGAGATCTGTTAAATGCAGTGTAAGAGAATCAGCACAATCCTTCAAAGCTAATAATGAGAGAGCATCCGAACCACCAGCTTTGTGTGCCTTTACTCTTTTGAGTTCCTTGCGAACGTTGCTTTGTTCGAAGGACTCAGCTTGACTTGAGCTAATGAGGCGGAACACTGCTCTGATTGCAAATGCTGTTACAACAGATCTGCCTCAGAAACCTCCGTAGATCGCGACAATTATGATTGCCTAGAACTGCTTCAAGGTTTAGCCTTTTTATCCGGGATTTAGTTGCTGTGGTTAGGCTCTTGATACGGGTAGCATTCTTGCACCTGTAAGCCCATGCTTGCATTCTTCGAAGCCGCTTTAATAACGGTGATGAAAACCTATCTCTCCTTAGACCGATTGTTTCAACAGGGCAACACATGTCAAAGCAAAGATCCATAAGATGGTCACATTCGAGCGACAGTTCCTCGTCGTTGAAGACCAAAAATTCAGTTAAGGAAAACATCGTCTGGAGACTCGTGATGTTTTCCAAGGAGCACTTCCGTCGTTTGCTAATCCTGTAAGGACTTCTAGTCAGCAGTAAAAGTTAGACCTGCTATATTTGAATGGACACAGTTTTAATATACAATGGTCTGAGCTGCTCACCGGAGCCCGATTTTGGATGTAAAACAACTGTCGTTTGTAAACACAGCGTCCAACTTGGCTTCTTTCTGGTTAAAACAGTTACTAGGTCTACTAAGCCAAGTGCCCTCAATATTAATGTATCTTTTCTATTGAAATCGCTAGCATCAATACAGATAGAACAATCTAACTTATTTAGTAGCGTTAAAGAAATTTGTTCGTCAGAAAATGTTAATTTTGATGCAAAGTATTAGGAGCGATGTATAAGTTTCCAACGATGACAAAAAGCCACTTAATAACTTCGGTTTACATTCAACTAGATGGTAGTTTATAGAAATCGTTGAGTATGTGAATATGACGTATGCTGATTTGCACCAACGTTGAGTAACGTAGGTTATAACGCCACCGTCAAGAGACTGAGGCTTTCCAGGGCGGATAGACCTGATGGAAAATAACCAACGATTTAAATAACCGCATTTTGCACATCAATATGCAACTAACGTTCTTGTGACAGAATGATTCCTCTATTGACATACTCATTTCGCTGCATAATGGCAGTGAGATCACCGATTTTACCAACAAGCGAGCGAACATTATTAGAAACTATCAGTGGGACTTGCGCCTTCTCAACAGAACAATGACTGAGGCTAGACTGCCAGCCAGCCAGCACTATGCTTTCGTTGTTTCCAATACATTAATTCCTAATTTATTTGCACTTGTTCCTTACGTTATGACCGTATACGATCAGAAAAATTCAATAGCTTCAAATTTATAAGTAAAATATCGAATGCGCTGGCGGTAGTATAAACTAATCTTCCAACGAGAAAAGCAAATGTCGAATTTCAAGGCCCACATAATAATGAGCTAGCATATTCAAAACCACTGATTAAACAGAGCGCTGTGAGTATTGCCTAGTAATCATTGTCCGTGTTTGTTAATGCTCACTCATTTTACTCCGTACGATTTTTTAAAGGTAGCACATGTGATTTAATATGCACCTAAAGTTTACATTTAAACACGTAATTTGTTCCGAAACACGAAAAGATTTATCATGTATGGCTATTGAAAAAATATTTTCGATTTGCTACGATTTGAATCGGGATCAGTTGTAGCGCGCTTCCTTTTTCATTTACTATCTATGCGTTTTTCCATGACCCATACAGCATATATGCAATTTCCACTTTACTCTTTAGGTCAACAAAACCAAAAAATTAATATCATCCATATAGTCGTCTACACAAAATTAAAGTCGCCTAAATCATTTAGCATGTCTAGATATAAACAAGATAAAAATTTTGTTTCCGGAATAAGCACGCTGTTAGAGATAGACCAAAATTAAGTGGTCATAATTCGCTGGTTACTTATTGTTTGTTCCACTGTTTCTACCGTCAAAAACTTCCTCGGTCTATTGAGGACGTTCTTTGTGTAGTTCTGCTGCGATACCTTCCATCATCCTCTTGATTGCTTAGCTTAGCTTCAGGCCACGTGTCGGGTTGGTCAGCAGGCACTTCGCCAGCGCCTTCCGATTCGAGAACAGCGGTTCATTCAGTTATGGCTTGCTAGATTAAGTCGACGGAAGATGCAGTCAAAAGAACGATACCAGGACACTCCAAAAAGTTTCCGGCATTTCAGTTATGACATTGTCCATGATCAACCGCGCGCAGTTGCTCTTCCTTCTGCAATGTATACACTGTACAGACTCTTCGATTGTAATGCAATAAGTTTCATTCAGGATGTTTTCTTATTCCGTTGACATGAGCTACATATGGAGGTATGAAGGTGGATACTATACAAACACTGAACGCTTAATAAGGATTTCTTTGCACCGGTAACGTTTATTTGTATTGTTGATGCTTTGTAGATGCGTATTCTTCTTCATCATTGCTCATTTTTAGTGGTTTCCCATTGTTCTGGAGGGAAGCCTGAACATCTGCCTCAACCATGTAAGCTAGTTCTATCATGCATAGTCTAAGCTGATAAATGCTTGACTGGAGATGAAAGCATCCTAATTAATTAACATGTGGTTCAGCTTTATTTGAAATAAATAAATGAGTCTTGGAATCATTCATTTTGTGTTGTAACAAGATGTAACACCTGCTGTACGATGTAACCATCGCCAAGATTGATTGACAAATTTACTTTTTAACTTACCTAATAATACCTGGTCACGTTAACGGGTACAATCACAAAGCCGACGACTGCTGGTCACGCAATTTATAGTGGGGCACTCAGGCATTCTTTTCATGTGTTGTGCATATCATGCAAAATGATAAAAACACGCTTACGATATACTTTGGCAATTACCATTATCCAACCAGTTTTCGCCTGCTTCCTTGGTTTACAAGGCTAAAAGTGAAAGTTGAACAATAGCGTACTTCTACTTTTAGCTGGTTACGTAGCGTTTTGTTTTTGTAACACCAGTACATTAATTACTAGCACAGTCATAATGAGTAATGTTGACAGAGTGTGCTGGGGGTTTTGGTGTATAGTTAATTTCATCTAAAATAAGTGAAGTAAATGAAGTCCCGATTAAGTTAAAGATGAAAACCTTGGAAATTACAACTATATAGCCACGCACTATTTGTCCATTAATCACTTTAAATGAATGCTGCTCCCAATGCGATAATGCACATGACCATGTGAAGTAATTTATTAGTATACACCATAGTACATAAACCTAGATTGATTAATAAAATCCGTACATCAAATGCTCACATCCTCTATAATCTGCACTTACAAATAATTAACTAGCGCTTTCGCTCCTTTTACCTTTATATATCTGTATACATGTACGCGATATAGTGCCCAGCACTGCTGCAACTTATTGACAAAACTAAATTATAAGTTCTTGCAAAAAGGTACGGTTAACATAAATAAACCCAAAGCGGTTACGTGTCTCAAAGTCTACCTAGTTTTCCTCTTTGTCGGCGAGGTTTTGTTATGTAACTCGCAGCATTAAAAGACATTCATAAATCGACCTGCATAAAAAGTTACACAAGTATGTTAAACTACTATTGCTCCTGTAATGCATCAAATGTATCGATTGGCAACGGGATCCGGAGAAAATTCCTACCACGCCTCGCGTTAGTATCTATACCTCTGGCCAACCGCACATGGTGGGATACGTAAAATGCACCTACCCACAGCATTCTTTGAATCCGGGAAAAACTTTTCTGGTCAACAAGGTGCATTTTCTTGGTTGCATAGTTGTTTAAACTGGTTGGTGCTTATGATTACTATACTACATTTCCAAGGGTATTAGAGGAAAAATAAAAAGTATGTACGCGTAGTACTTAAATTGTCTTTGGTTTTCCCACCCCTTGTCCAGATCACATTAAGCCGACTATCAAACAGCATCAATAGCAGACAAATGGTTGGAATCTAAAATAAGCATGAGACTGATTTGGAGTGATATTGAGCACACTAGTTATGCACTAGCCTGTTTGAATAAGGCTTACCTCAAACAGCAGAAAATGATATCCGCAAGATTTACCACCCTTGGGTGGTCAGCGCTGCATCACCAAGATCTCCGTACGCAGATACCTTTTCCGGTCTAAAGCCGGAAGGATAAGACAGGGCGGCATGTGGATGAGAGCCAAGTTTCATCAAAGAATCCGGCCTACACTTCTTTAACACGCACCGCAGGTGCATTCCTATATGTCTACTTTGGGAATCATGCGTGCCAGATGTGTAGTAGATGGTGGCTTGGTCGTAGTCTGTTTCACACTGCATAGAACCACTCTGTGGGCCTAGCACGGCTACAAGGACCGTGCACCGCGTCCCCCGCAGTAAAGATTAACTATATCGTAGAGCCAGTAATCAATGTTGTAGAGATTGGTCACATCAGACATAACAGACAAATAATGCATAGTCTGAAGGAAAATGAATTCGCAAAAGTTATACGAACTATGCGGCAGAATAATGGAATTAAATAAAACAAATAAGGTAACAATATCTTTTAACCAGCTTTAGAAAATCTAGTTTAAAATCTACATAACATGTCTCTTGTAAACACCTAGTGTCATATGAGTATTTTCGGCGAGAACAGACCTCGCAAGCTTTACCATACGACTAGAGATTTCGCATCTCATATCAAAACTAGCTGCTTGAAAATCAATGTCTACAACTTCCCAGTTATCAGATATTTTATTGAAAGGTGGACTGCCGATTAAATTGTCTCTAAATGTGAACTGCTAGAAGAGGTAGTCCAGTCTTGTTGGATTCACATTATTTGCCAGGTTGCTTTATAAGGCTCCGATACCTGCTACCTTATCACTCTTTGTTAAAATTGAGCGGTTCTGTGATCGGCAAAATATTCTGTCTGAAGCAACCAGCGCACTCCGAACAAATGCCATTATACTGTTTGGAAGACTCGGGGCGATGTGATATTTTGTTTTGCAGTTTCTGGTTGTAATAGAATTGCACATAATGCGTGGTTTTGCACAACTTCCTGACCGCATTCTTACTTTCCAGTAATCTAATCAGGGAAAACACTTGAAATATGTTGGACAAATGACTTGTAACTATTTCGAAAGCGCACCCTGTTGCTGAAATTATTTTAAGCTTTGGTACTGAAGACGGTCATAGTTCGACAGTCGCCTGAGGAACTAAATCCAGACAACAGAATCGTCGGAAGTACCGGAGCATACACAGTTTTTGTCAATAAATTAGTAAATTAGATGGGAAAGTTACTTTTTTGACACATCTATCAGGTCTTGTATGAACAAAATCCAAATATTGGATAGTCGTTATAAACAAAATGGTTATAAACATGAGATATGTCAATCAATGTTTGCTATATCAAAGCAATTATACAAATATCATGATGAAGTATTATTTATTCATTTTGCTTATAAGATAAATTTTCAAAGCTGTTTCGTTTATGGATTGCTCTATATAACTACAAAGGCGGACCCATGCTGCTCATCAAGATTAAAACCAAATTGTGCATCAATTCTCTCTCTTGTACATGACCTAACCCGAAAGACGAACGATTTCTTTTAACTGCTTCCTATAAGCCCCAGGCCAGATGTTGGTGTGTGTAATATTTTCGGATTTCCCTGCTCCCCTAGAGATAGCACTAAGCAAACAGAAAGTCGTGTGACAAGAACTTTATCAGATTTTTACGACAAAGCTGTTACACGGACAATAACATGGCCGTTAAAATTGTCTGTTTGGTAAATACATTTCCACTGACTTCTGTTTTTATGCTGCATTTCAATTATACTTCGTAAGGTTATCTGTACGCCAAAATACTAACAAGCGTTTTGCTAACATGAGACCTATTAAATCGATTAACACGTCATCAGCAAATATACTGGTCACCCGTTTCGTTTAGAAAGATATATTTCGACTTAAAAAAGATTTTAAAATGGCTTAGATAAATTATCCTCCTAATCAGTAAACAAACAACTCACCATCTTTGCACAATATTTTGAAATATATCTCCTTTGCAGGAAATAATAAAACCCCGCATAATACAAGCTCCATGTAGCTAAAGATAAAATTTTAAGCTGTGACGACAATGGAACCGCTCGATTCAAACTAGCTCACCGTTTTTCAGTTCATTAGATTCCGGTCATCAAGATTAAAGGAAAGCCTACACGAATATCCGATCACCAAGCGTTACTCCGTTCACTGAGCAGACATTTTAGGTTTTTGCAATTTGTGGATATTTAATTTTACGGCGAAAAGTTTAGTGCAGCGCGTCGCTTCCATAAAAACCCACTAGTTTATTTTCTTTAGTAGCATTCAGATTTAAAAGTAATATCTATATCGGAGATGCTTTGCCTTTACTACTCAGAACAATGTCACACTGGGGTGCTAGTGTTGGGACATCTCTAATTAGAATATAGTCTTTGTGATCATAATGACCAGGTCATTTTCAAACTGAAACAAGGTATGAATAGAGAGTACGTATCGAAATCCACCCACACAGCGGGTACTTCAAATCCAACTTTAAAGTCCGTATTCCATCTCCTATTTAAATTTGCACCATCCGCAAAAGCGAAGATTTTGTTTTACATTTTAATGAGATATTGGATTACAAGGTTCAGAATAGCACTGGATCACCAATCTCTTTGTGGTTTGACTGTTCACTAGAAGCCATCTTTTAATTAGAATGTTCTTTCCTAGGACTATTCTTTTTACAATCTATCTCATTTGAAAGAAGCAAGGTGGTTATTTTACTGTAGTGATCAATATTATTGTTTTAATAATAGGGTTATTTTCGAAGTGGCTGCAAGACTAAGCGTTGATTAAAATTTAATACAATTTAATCACGGTTTCAGAGAGGTTTGAAAACCACCGGTTGCTATGGTTTGTGGGATACTTTTCGCTTTTGACACAAAAGCTTCGCCAGGCCGAGTGATCTAGTCGAGGACTGGTATAGCACTTATAGCGAAATGGGATGATAATCACGACGAATGGGATGTAGGCGGAAGGTCAATCGCGTTACGGGTCAACGCATCACTCTAAATAGTGCATGGAGCGGTCACAATGGTCCGCGTTACCAGGTCACACAGGTAAGCCCTGTTAATGACAAGTAGGGTTATGATGTGATGTTCACTCTATGTCTTGGATCCATCCGCTGGCCCTCCTCAGATTGATCGGGTTAAGACAGCTCGCCAAAAGCTCGAAAGCTCTGCCCCGTCCATTCTGTTCATGCAACTGTTTACCTTGCCAAACTATACCAACCGGTAATTTTTAAACCTTTCTAAAATCATGGGTTCTCGATCGGTTCCAAGAATATTCCAATATGTTAACTATGGTTAATAATTTGGTGCAAATTTTGTGACAACGATCAAAAGTGATTATAAGGACAAAACAGTCAACATGCACCTATGCTCGGCCCACCACTAGTACGTAAAGCCTTCTGAAATTATCCCGGATGATGTTAAGATAGCACACTTATCTTCATTTAATTCATCGCTAGGCTAACAAATAACGTGCTCATGTTTACTATTGGATGACAATATATCTGCGTGCGATTAGCCTGAATGGTTTACCTGCAAACATTGGTAAATTTGACGATATAAAACCTACCGCTTCTGTGGGTCTCAGCTCTTGATGGCGCCGGTAAGGCTGGGCGCTTATGTCAGTGGATGTAAAATTGTTCCTTTCATTAGGGAAACCTAGATTATTTTACCTGACAAATTTGCTCCCTGCTGTAGCCTACTGTAAAAATCGAATTTTCGGGCCACTGTATATGTTTCTCGCAAAACAACACAATGTATTTGTGTTGTTTAGATGATCACTTTTCTCAATTTAGCCCACTACATCTTAGTAATTCCCCATGTAGAAGCCACGCAATAGCATTTCCTTGAAGAGAATTGCAGAATAAGCTCTCCGAAGGATTACCATAACATATGTTACCACTCCAGTGATTATTTACCGTTTTCACCTTGGGGTATGTTGGACCAAATACATCGATACCTGTCACATCCAATAACATTGGACTTGTTGTCCGCCAGCTGGGTTCATTGTCGAAACGAGGATTGTCTGATAAGAGGATCAATTGGGAGTCCATTCTTACTAATGAATTGTTGAAAACGCGATCATCTGGCAACAGATTCGCTAAAGTAACAACAAATCAGACAAAAATATGCAAATTACAGTGGAGACGAAAAGCGCCTAATCTAGCGCTACCGCAGTAAGATCCGAAAGAGGATGACTGATTGGCATATGATTTGTCACACAGTGACAGTGTCCTGAAGAATACTCAGTTAGTATCAATGTGGCTTTGTGCCGTAACTGCCCCAGTGCACTGACGACACTACGCCAGGTTCACAGCACCTTGTACAATAAATGCATCAGTGTTCTGAGTAAAGCTTAGTTGATGAACTGTGCATAGGCATCAAAGTGCTGAGTAACCTCGGTTGTTATTTGTGCAGTCTAAGTCGCTGTGTGGTGATTGCATTTTTGAGGTGAGACCGGGGAAATCTGCGCAAGTTTGTCGGAGCTATGTAAGCTCCGCAAGAGGAGGTCTGCTCAGCCTGACTTTCACAACTTCGTAAACAGACACTTGCGCGCGCATAATTTCTTTTACAAATCTGTAGGGGAGATAAGTACGCGGAGAGAACATACCAGCAAATTATTTTTATATGAATTTGGTTATTTGTATTATTACAATCCACTTTTCACAGCACGGCGCCCTATGGTCCCCAGTGGCCTCATAAAGAATTTTCTCATCCCAGGGCCCCCGGGAATTCCCTCTGGCCCCCTTTGAGAATGACTAAGTTGCACCACCGATACTATCCACACTGTTGAAAGTCGACTGCAGTTACAGTGTTTAATGAGTGCAAAGATATTTTGAACGGTTTCTGGAATAGATATGAGCATTTTGCTCATAGGAATATTGCCAGATATCACAGCAGTTGCATTGGATGTGGAAACTATTCCATGGAAGTACGGACATTATTCAGGTCATAATACGTACTATGCACTGCAGATGTAAGCAATGTTATTAATGGAACAACTTTGGCATTTAAACTTTTAATGAATTCTGTTGCATATCGGTACTAAATGCTTTCTGGAAAATGAGGGTAGATTCTCTGTTTACTTATGTGTTAGACAAGCTACGGAATATTCTCTTAAGATAATATTAAAATGCGTAGATATTACTAGTAATGTTCTAATCAAACGCGCTGATGTGTAAACACATACGAACTGGACAGTGTAACAGCATGTGCGAAATTGAACTTCCATCTGTAACTAACTTTGCATATGAAGTTCGGCGATCTGTTTCAAATACATCCTTGTCAACGAAAACAAGGTATCCGATGCTTGTCCCTCCCATTTCACTCGCTCCAAATTAATAGCAGTAGCTTCCACTAGAGGATTTTGAAGGACTTGTTCTCCGCATCAGAGTAGCTGCATCATTGAATTGAAATGGCTCAATGTTGTAAGCAATTAGGAAACTGTATCCAGGCGGTAATACCTGATTAGGATATGTCTGTTCATTTGAGCCACAGGTTAGCAATGAATCTTCAGAAAATTGGTCATTAGATTCAGCTTTCATTGTAAATTTAGGGAGTTGCAGTAATCTAAAGTAGCTATTTGGTTTCTCAGATGGTTCCATTGATAGTGATAAATCGGTTATACAAAACAAATCATTAATATGTTTCTTAGAACTGTGAGGGTAGGGTGCTCGTAGACGTTAGAAGTTTTGGGCTTGGTAGACCCGGTTCAGAAAGGGGAGTAGGTGGTAGGTTTATTACCCATACAGCTCAGTGTACATTATTCACAAGAACAATCGCATGTTTGACAGTCGAAAATTTAACCTTCAAGCTCAAATTTTATGGGTTAAATATCCTTAAAAGATCACAAGTTAGATTTGAATTAAGGTTTTGGGCCGCTCAGCGATAACAGAGGATCAAATAGAAAGCAGTATACCAGGATTGTGGTTACAACTTGATTACAGTGATAAACTTTACTTACTTTACAGCATTACTGAAAATCCGGACAGCTGGGTGTCATTCGACAAATGATTAAACAGAAGGTCATTACAAATTTATGAATTTAGGCCTTTCTGGAAGGAATTTTCCTGAGTTCGCTGCTAGCAGTTTGACCTTACCCTTTGGAGAATAGTGTTACAGTCCCATTAGTTCATCTGGTTTTTAATCATACGCAGCGGGCGTGATGGTTGACGCAAAATCAAGAGCTGCGTTAGCGGATAAACCTACGCAGAATCTTTAGTTGAATCGTATTCGATATGAGTTAGATAGTGTGAATCAGATGGTTTGAGCAAGTTGGATAACAAATTTCTAATGTAAGCCTCCTTAGATACTAATCTGACACACTGGTATCTTAAGTAAGTGCATAGTTGATGAAATTCTCAGTAGTGCCACTTTACTACATGTTAACCAGCGGAAATCAAAGGTAACCGCTGTATTTGGTCGACAGTTTTATCAGTTGTTAAATCATGCCAAGTAAACAGTCATTAAGCCTTTCCTTTGGTTCTTGGATGCAACTAAAATTCATATGTGACTGTTAGCCACAACGGAAGCAAACGGCTTCGGCAGACTTCCGTACTTTGCTTGTTCGAGATGCAGTTTGGGCAAATGCAACAGTATACTCAACCGGTCGTCTAAAGCAGTGTGACATGCAGGAAACACATTGCTTTTTCTCTGGAAATACGCACGCCTATTCGGAATAGTGTTCATACCGAGAATTACAATTTAATCACATTTACCATAAAATATACTTTGGATTTGTAAATCCAAACATTTTTTAACTAGTATATTATAATTTCTTCGTGGCTTTGTCGGATCGATAAATGACGAAGAATACTGGTATCTACCGACTTGATGTTCCCTATGTTACGAAACATTTATTCTGAAATTGCACTTTCTTTTTTCACCGTAGATTACATCTTATTTTAACAGCAGTGGAAGCGTTTTGTACATTTCTGTATTGGTTACTTTGCACAGCACAAAACGCGAACAGTCAGTCTGCCGAAAAACAGGTCGGATTCAGTTGAATGACACCAACTCCATGTGCTATTTTCAGTACCTGCCCGTACGTGTGCTGGCCAGGTAAGTGTGATAACGTGTGGATGAGCGCTAATGGCAAATTTTCCTTTTTCGCTGTCCGGTAATACTTATGCTGGCCCTGATAATTTACTTACACAATTGGTTTAACTATTATCCTAATTTATCGGACTGTGTGGATTAAGCCCTCAATATAAAGAAAAGCATTAAATATAAGGACGCATATCTCACAAGTGAATTGATGGCGATTTTCAAATGATGTCAACACATAGTTCACTTTGCACGAATGTTTACGCAAACGTCGCAAAATGTTGTTTACTGCTATTACAGAAGTAGACAAGATAACAGGCTATACAGAACACGCAAACTCAAAGTAAATCGGAAAAAATAATTTAAACAAAGTATCGTTTTTTTCCGTTGGTAGCGACAGCTAATGCACCAAGTATTATGTCAACCAGCTAAAAAGACGTTTATTTTTAATTAGCCGGTGCATACACGTTCATTCGCACGGATCAACAGATCTAAATGTAGGCAAGCGGTCAATAATTGCAATTCGAGCAGTTGTTATAACACTTGACGCATCGAGTGTTAATAGCTTTCCGGACTACTTGGTTATTTATTATTTAGCAGTTTTGAAACGTAGTGGATACGTTTCAGAAATCTCCCGTGGGTATTTGGTGTCGGTAGTCCCTTTGCAAAATGATATTATCAAAGCATGGCTTCAGAATATTTGGCAACATGTAACTACTAAAATTAAGAAAACACGCGAATTGTCCGCTTTTGAACTTTGCTATAGACTTTTGTTGCTTATATAAATCTTTGTTTATTAAATATTTCTAAATACTTCAAACCCCGACAAAGCCTCACGTGCATTTATTGCCTTAACATCTTTTTGTGTTGGCAACTTAATAAAATAAACTTTTTTCTGAAATCACGGTAGCAACCTATCGTTTGCAACTAACTGTCGAAGTCATTATTTACCAAACTTGCTGCCAAAAATTAGTCTCTGACAGCAACAAGTTGTACGTAAGCTTCTCTCAACGGGTGAGCATTTTTTCTTTAACAAAGCCAAGGTAACCAACACATTAGAAGCCTAATTTAAGTTACATTTGAGATAACACATATTGCTTTCAGTCACCATTAGTCTAGCGTTTAGAACGAATTCACTTGCAAAAACAGGACGGTAGTATTTGGTTCTACGTGATTCGATTGTTACCATGTGGTCAGAGGAGGTTTTGGAATCATTCAGTCTGCGTTAGTCTCAATCTACCCTGTTGTGCGAAATATATCACTAGAAGTTTGTAACTCGTGATGTAAAAGAACATGCATTGATTGACGGCAGTTAGATTTTATGTTGATAAAATAATGATTGGTCACTATTCTTCCTCATTAATCGAAGACTGAATTTACAAGCTGTTGTGCAGGGTGGCATTGTGGAACTTTCCGTTGAATTATCCCGTTGAAAGCCATTCTATTTGATCGGATGCAATTGACGTTCACATCCATACACTTCCAAACCATAAATAAATTCCCGACGTAGCTGCCTAAAGGCATTATTGGCTATACATGCTCTACGGCTTATTGGATGCTAAATCTTCCACACAATAGCTGACCAACTGAAGTTGATCGTTATTGTTGTACAACTAATCCGCCTGTTTTCCCCAATTACACAAAAGTTATCCAAGCAAATGTTTCAGAATATCGAGTCACTAAACACTGACCGCTTTCTTTCCATCTTGTGTTAACATGCAGCGCTTACGAAGTGTGCTATTGTCATTCGTATAGTAAACATTTCTTAGACGTACAGTGAGGATGGTACAATTATCATTTACCTCGGAACTGGACTTAAGTGTAAGAGCTTTAAGGTACTTTCTGAGGTAAAAGAAGGAGAGATTAAAAAGCGGCTATAAACTATGGTATTTTGCATTTGGTCTTAATATTTCTTTTAGAACTGAGTGCCCCTGGATAATGATATTTTTTCAATGGTGGTCAGTCGAATTCATAGCACGCTTGGGGCACTGATGCTATACCATGTACCTGTTATTCGTCCAGGATAGGTCGCTACTGCGCAACGCAAATTTATTACTGTGTGCATTGCGAATGGACCAAGAGCGACCAACGGTGCTGCGCTAACTATCTTTCGATACTAAGTTACTAAAACTGTTATTTAATATTTTGTGGTGATTGACACTTGGCATAGTAGGTTGGTAAACGCTAGGTGCATCGAATATTTTGTTTCTTCACTACTCTGTTCTAAATTAGATAGTTAATGAAAGGAGTGCATTCTCACATTTTTCTACTTGCATTAAATTCAACAGTTATTCAAGTCACTACATTATACGCAGTGTGTGCTACTGCATCACAAGTTGGGCTTCGCCTATGCAGTTTGTATACCCATATGTATAAACAAGCGTAATAAAAAAGACAAAGAGCAAAACAAAACCAAGAAAAGCTGCTTTATGGCAGGTAGATTCGCCGCATCGTTACGGCACATTGTTTAAAGTGAGCGCCACAATTCAACTATTCTGCCACAAGAAGAACGGTGCAAGTTCGCTATTTTCACACACCTTTTTATATTTCTCATTTTTATTCCTGAGCGTTAATGATTTAGATCTTCTTAAATATGTACACAGATCTTTTAGAGCTGTCGATTGTTTGCTATGTCCTGAACACTTTACAATCATCAGCACACTTCGTCCTTAGGCCGCCAACCAGGCAGGCGGCAGAACCTGAAGTCAGTGCTTTCATGCGTGTCGTCAGGTGGATGGTTGACCACCGTGTAGTATCGCCTGTCGAATACAGCACAAGCAAACTGGGAGCGATGGTACAAACGCCCACCTGACCTACACAGGACGTGACCGAGGCATCTTAACTGCCGCAGTAAAACTCGCCTGTAGAAGAGAAGACTCGCAGTTCCTGGCTTCAACTTTGCAGATGCCTTTTTGCCACCACATACCAACAATTCTTCTCAAGCACTGATTCTCGAAAGCCGAGAGCCAGCGCATACTTTCTAAGTGTACTGGCCATTACTTACTGCGATATAGCAACACCGCCAGAACAGGGTCATTGTATACACAACCCTTTGGCATAAAGTGATATCCGAACGACGCCACACGTGTTGAAGGTTTGCAGATGGGAACTGAAAATGCGGAGATAAGTAGCTTTGAAAATAACAACCCAGATATACAAAGCTATCAATATATTTTAGCAGATCAAATTCAATATTGCTCACAGAAACCTAGAGTGCTAATCCTGGAGCAATACTTTGCATCCCGACGGGACGAGGCAATATCCATAATTAAATGTATTAATCCCCAAACGGTTTGGAAGGGTTTGCCTACTCTGCAACTAGTCCCTAAGCAGGACGATGTCATTGGCAAAGTCGAAGTCGGCTGCCCGCTTACCGAGTAGTAGATGCAGTCCCAAATTTTGTTAACCATCTGGAGCTAGAGAGAAGATGCCTCAATCGCAAAATTGGTGGGGAACGGGGACATTTGGTAGCACTGCCGTAAACCGCTACAGACAGCGAAAAATGTGATAAGCTTGCCATAAACAATTCCTCTACCTGAGATGTGGACGTAGAGTATGCTCAGAATGGAAGCATACTGTTCCGGGACTCCGGTCCTTATCACGCAACACCAAAGTGAAGGTAGATCAGCCGAGTAGAATGCAGCCCGGATGTCCAATTATGCAGCGAAGGTAGGCTTTTGGTAGAGATGAAGATGTTTGAGGATTTGGCGAAGCGGGAATAGTTGATCCGTGCACCCACGGCCTGGACGGAATTTAGCTTGTTCTTCCTGGTACAATGATTCACGAATGAGGGATAGTCTATGAAGTAGAATGGCTGCCAACGGCTTGGGATCAAGTGACATAAGCGTGATACCCCGGCGGTACGTGCATGATGTGCGAGCCCACTTTTTAAAAATCAGGACAAAATCTGTTTCATTCTAAGAATAGGGTACCCTTCCTTACATCAGATTTCGGAGCACACTAAGTTTAGCTGACTGATTATAACTACGCCACCATATTTGGACAACTCTTGAGGAAGTCCGTCTGAGCTGACAGTCTCGTCAGGCTGGTACACCACAACTAATAAGGATAAAATGAGTTGAAACTTCAGACGGGAGTAAAGTTCAAAAGGTAAAATTAAAAGGTCTAGGTCATCTAACTGATAAGGTCAAGTGCCTGGTTCACAAACGATCAATGTCATGTCAGCTGCATGTTTCTCAGCAGGGGTTACTGTAATAGGGGGCCAGGGAAGAGAGAAAATCTGAACGAATTGTTTCTGTGGACATAGGTCTGGGTGCTGGAGACGGATGGCGATCGCTTAGGCTATTGCTAATAGGCGACATCTTACCGCTCGTGCGAAGCATCCAGATACGCGGTAAATTGGCTGAAAACATTGGTGCCTATCGATCCGGTGGTTAAAATGAACTAGATGTGCCAACACGGCGCTTTCACTGTTTTAGTTCCATCTGTACATAGCCAACTCGGGCAATGCTCACGGATTCTCTCAGACAGTTTCCTGGTTGTTCTTCCGATATAACTTGCTCGACATGAACAAGTAAAGGAGTATACACAGAAAGAAATACTTGACCGAGGAAGTCTGTCCTTGAGTTGAAGCCTTACGATTGGTGTTGAAGTAAATCTTAGTCGTAGGCTTGCCGCGTAGTGCGTACGGTTTGTGGCGTCGGATAGCCTTCTAGACGTTGCCTGCGCTATCCCACCTCCTTTGAACGGCAACGACAGATAAACCAATTTCTTTTCAACCGAATCGGTTTTAGCTCTCGATTCTGGGCACTCCATATTTCTCCGAACAAACTGTTCGGGATAGCCGTTTTTCTCAAAAAGGCCAGCTAAGAAATTCAGCTCGTCCGAGAGCGTGTCCTCACTACATATCCTTCTTGCCCTTTCGCTTAAATATCTAATCAAGTTGCGCTTCTGACTTAGTGGGACAAATCTGGCCAAATGTATGTATTGTCCATTCCACGTGGCTTTTCTGTGCACCCTGCGTTAGATCGACCCATCTGATCTTCTGCTATTTTAAACGTCTTGGAAAGACATCGTACTATGACGTTCAGCTTCTAAGGTAAACTTAGCGTTATCGTGCGCTGAGTTGAAAAGGAATAGGATTTGCTCTGGTCAGCAAGGACTGTCTGTCACACAAAATATATCATCTACATATCGGCCATAATAGGGTAATACGCTAATGACTCCGCTCACGTAGTTCTTTTCTGATATGATTATGAATACATATGCCAGCAGCGGTCCGAGCGGTGAGCCCATCGCTACTCCGTCTTTTTGTCTGTATATTACCCATTAAACTGAAATTGTATGTTGCTAGTACACAGCATGAGTAGCTGTTTCAACCGATTGTTCGACAGGCCGACGTTCAACTGATGTGCTCGAATGGTGTCGCATAAATAGCCTATTGTCTCTTCTAAAGGAACATTCGTGAAGAGCGACACGTCTAACGGAAACATCTTTCTTCCGGTTAGGTTAAGATGTTTTATACTGTCTATTCCTATTAGTTGTTGTGTACTAGCCTGACGAGATCCACCAAAAACGAGCTTGTTCGCTGACTCTTGTTCTGATGTCTACACCTGGGATATTTGCTCACTTGAGCTGACAGTGTTGAATCGCTTCTGCTGCTGAACCGCAAGGCAAAATTATGCTATGGATGGATCAACTGTGACAACCCGAGGCGTGCAGCTGGATTGGCAGATCAAATAGGTGGACGGTGAGGGCCAAGTGAACTGGGAATGAAAACTTTCAGCCCATTGACGCAAACTTCTTTGTAGGTTAGAAATCGGCAATCAGCCCACTTCGCAAATAGTCTTACTGTTACCAGGCTCTCTATGTCTCGTGGAACGAGTGAGCTGAAATAGCTTGCTAGTATTGACAGCGAGCGGTCTCCATTTCCGATTCATACTGAGACTACTCGGCTTCGCTTTGACCTTGTAGACTTGGTTGAGCTGCTGACTGATAGAACGGCTCATTTCATTATGCTTTGACACCGCTGGGATATTCCTTCGGTAGTCGAATAAATCCAGATGGCGCATGGACATGCAAGCATTTATAAGGTGCTCAGTTTGCCCAAAGTTGATTGTTTAGAAGAGAAAGCGTTCAATTGCATGGAGATTCTGTGTTCATCAATGTATTGCAACGGGTGGCAGCTGAGTGCATTGGTTAGGAGAGCTTGATAAATTGGAAGAACCAAGAGAGTATATACTTTATTTATATCCGGGGACATCCCAAACTCATACAGCTGTTCGCGCGAACATTAGCATGGTGTGGGTCGAGAATTGTCAACCAGATGGATCTGCATCCTTTAAACTATCAAACCAAATTAAAGTTAATTCGACATAGTCAATCTAATACCATAACTGAGTCACAGAGAGTGAGCACCAAGTAACAGGACGTCTGCTTGCTTGTCTGGAGCCGACGCTCGAGAGAAACCGATCATCTGATCGGCCCTCACCTAGTGTATAATGAATACCGAGGTGATTTTACATTATATAAACGACCAACCTGATCGATAAGATTCTCAGCAAGAACAACAATGTCGGATTTGCAAGCACTGCTCATGAGCAATTGACGTTTACGATAAAAACCGTCCTTGACCGGGTCATAACTACAGTCATTTGGAACATACGCCGAGAAAATACACAAATCGCGTCCCACCTCATAACATTTGTTTCACCTGCATAACCCCTGAAACCGAACTGCACGCAGTGCTGCCTTTGATTCGATTTTTACTGCTACACCAACATCAGTCAGGCCTATCGCGGCTGCTTCTGTGTCACCAGATAGACGTAGGTGAATTATGGCTCCGTGGTCGGTGGGAGATTTCATATCAATCACCGTTCTGAGATCTTGCCATCGGGTCTCGGAACGACAGCAAACATTGATAGCTGCGCGTGAGATCAGAATTTTGCCTGACCTGCAAGATGGTACTTTTATTGCTGCATGCCAGACAGAACGGGAATCAGAACCGAAGGTGGGCCACTGGACAAGCTCTGTGGCTGTGGTCGCAATCATTGGGAGTGGAATCACAGAAACAAGAATCGGCTTGCAACGTATAAATTTGACTAGTGGCAAATCAACCAGTAGCTTGTGAACGTGTATGAGTAGCGGAAGCAAATGCAGTTAAGGGTGTTTTAGGAAGTAACTGAATACCCCAACTTGACGCGCTGTCCAATCGTCTCAACTTGACGGTAGTCTTTTTCAGACTTTCGTCACAACTGTACTAAAAAGAGACACTGTCTCAATGTGTATTGTTCGCAGATGACTTGAAGATGTGGAGAGTAATCCCCACACTCAATGATTGTGATTTAATTCAGCAGGATCTCCACAGCCTCTCAACATGGTCTGCAGAGGTTAACCTTCCGATCAACCCTGCTAAGTCGCAATTTATGAGGTTGGGTAAGTGTGAGCACAGCCGAACGTACACAGTGGCTGGTCAACCGCTGCATCCCGCGTCTTTCGTGCGCGACCTCGGTGTGCTCTCACGCTGCGATCTAAAGTCCATTGACAACACGAATACGCTGTACCAAAACAGCCTTCGGATGCTTTGGGCCCTCAGACGCAGCTTCAGCACTTGGTCCGAAGAGATTGTTACTCACTTCTTCGTCTCAATAATACGACCAATGCTAGAATACGGCTCTTCTGCGTATTGTCCCATCACGCTGGGAGAGGTAGAAAAACTTGAGCGGCTGCAGCATGTAGCCACCAGGCTGATTCCCAACTTACGAGGTATGCCATATAAAGACTGATGTAAGAAACTAGGGCCGTACACCCTAGCATATCGTCGGCTGACGGTTGACCTCATCATGGTGCACCGGATATTACATCTGAGTGATTAACTCATGTTGAGACAACTGCTACATCTGCGTACACCAAGCTGCACAAGAGAACACCGGTACAAACTTATCGTACCGAAGTTGAAGCGGGTCGCTCACCAACTCTGTTTCGAACGCAGAGTGGTGAATATCTGGAACTACTTGCCACAGCAGATAGTAGAGGCGAACTCAGTGTCCGAATTTAGGAAGCTCCTAGACAAACACTTCGCAGAGGCAAAATATAGAGAGAGCGGAACGATAAATAAGACGTAAATGTCCAAGAGCGACAAATGATGCAGCTACACAGAGAAAGCTCTACTCGCTGCTTCGAACCAGTATTCAGTATTTGTAACTGTTTATGATCAAAGACAGCCTCACTGTTCCGAATATTTATCCATTATTGCATAATCAACACCAGTTTTAGACTTAAGACAAGCGGTTAGATTTACCGGGATAGTCAAACACCCAATTTGATTCCAGCACGGTGTGCTTAGGATAAACCAGTGCCAAACTTGGCCAGTTTGATTGCAGTTTCGATTGTTATATACCCATCACGGTATGGTTTCCAATGAAGCAACAAAATATATTAAGGTTCCTCTCATTATCTATCCTAGATTCATTCTTGCTGGATCGGTACTTTATGATAAAGACGTACTTGGAGGACACATTGATCAGTTTGTTGATGTGACTGAATACACTGCTCATCGACTACGTGTAGACAATCTTGCAGGAGATCACAGCAACGCAAATTCTGTCTCACTCGATGTCAATCAAAGACCACCCGCTCTTCCGTTGCTTCTGCATAAAAGTGGAGACATTAAGACATTGGGGACAACTGAAGCCCACTCAAAACATGCAAATAATGTGCCTTATCTGCGGAGTACAACAAAACCTGGATTAGCTTCGTCCGCAGCGTGGATAGTTGGGAAAAATCCGGGCAAATTCCGGATATGGTTGGAACCTGTTGATCGTTCGCGCCTGGACAACGCGATACCGCCTGGGCTGGCGAAACAGTTGAGAGAGCACTTATCGGATTCCGATGATAGCAACCAATCACGCGTTGTGTACGCGTCGGACGAACATCCTAGTCTAGAAATTCGGGTTACTGATGAGGTCAGCGTGCGGGCTGTGGGAATCTCCGCGCAATTGTTAACAGGTATGTGCATAATGTGAAATCGCGACAAATTATTTCTACGTGAGCTTCATGAAAGTGCACGTACCGCTACTACCCTATTTCTTCGTTTGGTAGTGGTCTGATAAAATTAAAACCCGAGAAGTTTTGAATCACTTTCTGTTATTTTAACTGGAATGTGCCAATTTCGTCTATCTGAAATTTATTGAACTTAGTTGCATAAGTAGAATGACCCATACCGATTATTTCGAATCTATCTTATTTCTAGAAATTGCCATGTCGTTACTAACATACCAGTGCTTCTCATTATCCAATTGAAGATAAACACTTTAATTTAATGGATTTTGTAATAAGCTGAATATTTAAACTTAGTTCCACTTGCAGTCAAAATGTAGTTAAAATTTTTACTTTCCTTCTGATGATATGTTCAACACGTAGGATCGCCCTTGTAGACTTTTCATTTTGAAAGTAATGAGCATACCGATGGAGAAATATTTAGTTTGTTCCATGTACCAGTAAGGTCAAAATGGAAAGCGGGAGATTGGTAATTCCACGTTGCCTCGAAATTGGGAACAAAGTTTTTTCTTGGGGTGCTAATCATCTAGATGTCTGCCCCCACTATATCAGGATTTGCTAACCCTGATTGAGCTAGTCAGCTAGTTGAATTGATTAAGTGTAACGTCAAAACCATTGTTTCGGTTAGCGCTATTCTTTTCATAAACCTACAGTTTTGTCAAAAATACAGCTAACATGAGCTTCCAATGTTAGAAAGAAATTACCTTACAACAATATCTTCAAAACCAACTGGATTTTGCAAGTGGCTCTTTTGATTAAAAAAAGGTATAGTTTATATGTGAAAATTTAGTGTCCGCTTTTTAGTATCCTTACATTCTCTATGGTTTCTAATTACATGAGCTTACCGAGCAATCTCTCATCGTGGAATATGTTTTGTTTTGATCTAAGTCAAGATGAATGACTTCTCTAATCAGAAAAAATTTGATCTTTTTCAATGACAAACCCTCATATTAGTCTTATGTATTCAATAAACTATTCAGACGACAGCACATAATTTCCTTGCCAAGTGCTTTTATTTTTGCTCCTATTTATCGGCCGTCCATCTTTACTTGCGGCGCTTCCTGTTACTTGCGGGTTTTAATTAATTATGTATTAGAAATCATCATGACTTAATGAGTGACGCTGTTTTTATCCTCAAATCGCTGATCTTTTCCGCAGTTTGGTCTGTGCAACACAATTAATAATACTGCATTTAATCTTATTTGAACGTGACTAATTATAGTTTTATCTACCGAGCTAATTATTTGCACGACTTGTTTTATTTCGTATTTGTATATTTACTTATAAAACTCAATCAGACTAACAAATTGTTATATAAAAGATACTCATTTGGCCACTTGAGACATTTAACCAGTTTTCAGTTTCGCACTAGTGACAACTGCCTGACATATTCGTTGGCCAATAATACAAAATATGTAGCAGAGGAGTATAATATAACGGGATCAAGTTTCCGGCAACAGCTTTATGCTCCGACTAACATTCTACAAGCGCACTGCATAACTGGGATATTTTATGAGACAAAAAACTGTGACACTCCGGGAGGTGCAAATAAAACTCAATACAACTCAAGCCTGCCAACGAATATTTCACCATTGTTGCTGAATCGAAGCAGTTCCTATGTGTACAGTTTCGCTCTTCAGTCAATTCCTATTCATATTATCATCGCTGTCATATTCGAAACTAAATGAGGAGAAACATCTGCGAGTCACCACTTGGAACCACTGCAAAAATAACTGAAAAAGGAAGTGGTCCCAAGCAAGTCAGAAACAACTTCCTGTAACTAAGTACGATAGACATTAAGTATGAAAGCGTATTGAGGAGTAAGGATTTCTGTGTCGGACCAAAGATAATTATCAGTGTACCTGGTAAAAGTTCTCGGGGTATAATTTCAATAATTGCACTACTCTTGCCACTCTGAAATGATTTTAATGGTTACTAGTCCAGGTCGGATGAATCACCATTGGTAGAAGTGTATTAATAACCATTGTTATAATGTAAATTATTTGTGATACCGATGAAAGATTATCCACAAACTGACGGGTCTTATTTGCCTAGGCTACATGCTGACACATGCACCATTGTTATTGGATGGAGTTTATACTTGAGTACACATTGGAATTAATTGTGAAAATATTCATTTAGGGCTTTTACTGTCATTTCCCATCAGTTAACAAATAGCTCAGTTGTTTGGTTCCAGTGTAGATCTGGAGGACCATAATGACGACGAGATTATGAAAGAAGAAAACATTAGAGGTACGAAAGAGTTGGAGCAATTAACCAAAACCGGACGAGTAATACAGTATCATGTTTAATAGACAATACTACGGGTTAAGTTGTTTTGGTGTAAAATAAACCGCATGAAGCAACATAACACAAATAAGAAGGAAGGCACATTGTGTGGTTTAATCCAACAATGAAGCTTCAAGAATTCATCTGGGTTAGCCGAGTAATTTAATGGAGTTAAGGCAACCCGAGTTGCCTAGCCGTAGCTAATCTACAAAACTGATTGATTTGACCTGTTAAGATCTGTTGTGTTGTAACGAATAACTGAGAAGCAACGTTGTTTAACTGGTTTTCCTTGCAAATTTAAGTAAAGGGGAAAATTTGTCGCTTGTGTGGCCATACAACGCATAAGTTAATGTGGACTTGGAAGAGTTAAATCATTTCAGTTGAACTCTGGTTTCAAAATGAGAATTGTGCATGCGAATTGTCCGGTTGGTTTGGCAGAGCAAAATGCCTAAAGTGGTTTACAGTGAGTGTGAGGCAGGCTAGAAAAAGTTTGTTTTACCTCCTGGCAGTTATCTGTAGGTGGAGCTCTTCTGTTAGCTTCGCTGAGTAGAGAAAATAGCAATGATCAAGTTAGGCGAAAGTACATTGATTCGGTTGGGTTCCTGTATCAGAACGCACTTAATACGCAAAATGTTGGGTACGTAAGTTTTAGCGTAATGTCGTATACATATGAATGGTGTAATAAGCAAGGAATGTACTGTAATTTAGATCTGAGCGTACAATTCGACTTCAATTTTAGCACTTCCGAGTAGACGGTATGTTGAAATGGGGAGAATCCACAATATCCGTCATGCATTGTACGAGCCAGAAATTAATAACAAGGCTATACCTGCTGGAAAATAGGGTATTTTCTCTGTAGATTGCATGATTATAAAAGTAAATAGCTTTCTCAAGTTTGCTGCTTCTCAATTGACAGCGGAAAATGCAGGCTTCTTGGGAGAATAAAGTGGATTATTAACCCAAATTGAATTTGCAATGTCATTTTACTTCATAAATGACCATATATTACAAATAAAATTTTGTAACGATAATATGGCAAGTTCACAGACGTGGTTTCTCTTTTGTGCAACTTAATTTGACTAACCTTATTCAAACAAGCCATCACACAAAATACCTGTCAGGCCCCGGCTTTTTCATCCGTATTATACCATTGTTCCAATTTCAAGTGAAAATTTCTGTTTGTGAGCAAGGAGTTACTTTCTCCATGCAGTAGTGGGTTTTGCATTGGGGGACTGTTCCCGGGAAGAATACTATGGTTTGCATAATTTGTAAAAGGGAACGAATATGGTTATCGGTCTGCGCATCCAGAGTATAGAATGGAAGACGGCGGCAGCGGTCATCATAATTCATTTAGGTAGATGGTCCAAGAAGTACTTTTTGAATGACCACCTGATATTTTATAGAGCTCTTCAACCTGTCCCACGCTGGTGACGCTGGAAGCTTGCACAGCACTGTGGCATTTGTCTAAATAAGAGCTTATGCCTTTCTTGTCTTGCTTCGAGTAGAAGAAAGGGTTTACTGATGTGGGCATTTAGTTTCCTTCTCTGCGCTCTGGTATGTAAAATGTCCTACAATGTTGAGGCCAATAGAGTGTATTACACTTAGGATCTATACTATATGTAAGCTTGAAATCTATATACAGGCAAAACTCATAAAGCCATCAGACGTGCAGCTCACATGCTAAGGTACTTGTGATTTTTCAGCTGAAAACTACACGGACCAAGATTTAGTCCGCGAATCCAGCAAGGATAAACACGTAAATAATTTTGAAGCCCAAATTGAAACTATTAGGTAGAAATGAGTAAACAGTAAAATTGCAACGATGATACATTTCGATAAATCTCTGTAGGCAATTACAACTATGCCCTGCGTATTCATTGGAATTGGAGATATTACTAGCAAAAAGAAGATGCACCGGGCATATTCGGACCGGATGAGCTTTGAGGATCGATTTTTGTTTGAAGACCCTTACAAAGACAGATACGCTTAAACTCATTTGATCAGGTTATGGCCATGGAGTGATTCAAATTTGTGCCAGTAAAAGCGTTAACATACTTCCGGCATTAGCCGCTTGATCGTACCACTTTGTAATTAGGTAGTTCCATCAGGAATGTCTATTGCTTTACATTCGGTCATCAAATACGGACAATAGAAATTTTCGAAATATTTTGCCTCGCATCAGAACGCATTCAAACGGAATTAGAAAGCGCATATTGGTCAGTGCAGAAGCAATTAGGATCAATTGGTGGTTCTCTATCGAGGTATATGTAGCTGTTCTGATAGATCAATAAAACGGCTGGATGCATTGCATTAATTGCTATACGCCTTAAAACCATGTTGGCCGGACCTGATCACAACGCTTTGAATTCAGTATTTGCAAAAATACGCCGTTCGTATAGAAAAAAACAGAGATTAATACGATTTAGAAACAAAACAAAAGCTTTAGACACGAATTCATATTCACTCAAAGAGCGTAGATAACCTGTCTACGTTGAAAGATCTGAGGAAGAATGTTTCGATAGATTTATTAGTAAATCTGTTGGGTATGCCTAATACAATCACTTCTTTGATCTGGTCACGCGCTTATTTGCCTCAGATATGAGAATTGACAAAACCAACCAATCCTACATAGTACGACAAAATATTCTCTTTCACTACATTTGATTATCTCACTTATTAACAAAACTTGATAGTAGATGGCGTGAAACTCATAAAACTGATTTTCAGTAGTGACCATTCTAAAGATTGGTAATGCGTTGGAGCGCATCAGACAGAATAGTGGACGGTTTATTAGTAAAGTTGACAGCTGCTTCCTGCTTTTCCATTTTCTCAATATAAGTTCAATCATTCATATAGATCAAGTATTTATTTGCAATCAGTGCAGAAAATGGGTTTAGCGCAAATAAATTTAAGTTAATGGTGTCCAAAGAGGCGAGAACAAAGCCCGGGTTTTAGCACTACAGATAACATACATAAGTTTGTGCGTTTACTACCATACTAAAAAAGCCACAATTAACTGACCAGTCAAACTTCCGCTACTAATCCATAATAGTAATTGCGTGCTGACTGGCAGATTCCCATCCAGATGACAGTCACACGTCCTTGTAAACGACATCAGAGTTTCAACCCTCCTTACCTCGGCCGGTTCTCGAGCAGAAAGGTTTCGGCACATAAGTCCGTCGTGAGGTCAGATCCGTGCATCAGTTCGATGCATGAGCAGATCGAGGCACCCGATACATATACGAAAAAGGACACTTGAGATATCGCTCGTTCACTGTAAGAGGCAGTGTGGACCTGTGACACTGGTTGGCTGCAATGCATAATACCAATTTAAATTTACATTTGACGTCTTGCAAACCACACTGGAAATTTGCCAACCGCATTGAACATTTTTCAAAACGAAATGGACTTTTAGAAACCATATTAGACGATATGCAAAACAATATGGATTTTTGTAAACCACATGGGACACATTGGATTTTAAGCAAAAAGTCAGAAATTCACTTGAATGAAATGAGTAAAAAGGCTAACAAGTGATGTTCGAAATACTTTGTAGTCATGCTTATTCAACCGGAGTATGCAGCCAGCGACTGCCACCGCAAACTCTTCTCTTGATCCTGAAACTCAATCGCCTCGATTAAAGGCGGTGTTCGAGTCTCAATTAACTCCTCATTAGTCTCATCGCAGTCTATGTGTACCTGAATTTATACATGGATCAGTGTAGTAATGTGGCTACTGGAAAGTCTGATTCCCTAACAGCGTAGTCTATCATGACTTAAAGAAAGAAAACCTAGCATTAGAGGGTCGTTGTAAAGCACACGTTTTGAGAATGGATTACGACGCGCCATCTCAATGTGGACCGCGATTCACACTGAATTAAACATTGGCCAATTTTATCACTTGGACCGCAACTGGTGATGCAGATAGGCGGCGATCCAGTTGTCACATGTCACTCAATGTGCTTCCACGCATTTTGTGTAGGCAAACATATTCGTTTACTCGATTATTGGATCAGTGCAGGTTATCATGACTCCATCAAAGACAGCATGGCTTTATTGGCCTACTCCTGAAAGTTGTTATCAAAGAAAGGGGATTAAAACGACTGAACAATGTTCAGACCACGTTGTGCTCGCGCGAATGCAGCGTGACTTTGCAAGCATTGGACGAATGCTTAAGCTCCTCATCTCGAAAATTGGCATTGTTAACGCGTTCAAATTTAATGGCTCGGAACCCGCTGCCACTCTATGGGACTTCGCGTATCTCACGTGGCGTAGGCGAACTTTTAGAGCCACATAGTTAATCGAAATATTTAAGCTAATGAGTCTGCCGAACCGAGTCAAGATTAATTGGCACAATGAGCAGTTGGTTAGCAAGGAACCGCTGAGCAGTGGTTTAGTAGGGGTACCAAAGCAATGATTAACAAGTACCGCGTGGGCAAGGCGAATTTAGTATTTCCCGCAAAGTTGCTATAAAAGTTAAGAATTTTGCAACGAAAGCGCAAATGTTGCAAAGAGAGGGCAAAAATTTTCGAAAAAGGTGCAATTTATTGCAAAGGAAATGCAAAGCATTGCAAACTGTGCGATACGTCAGCCGCACTGAGCCAATCATCTAACATAAAGTGTAGTCCCATTGGTCGGGTGCAAGGGTTTGGTGAGTAAGTAAATTGAAGAGAGCGGGCTACTAGATGAGAATTGTGAATAAACCTCGGGTCAGTGGACATGGGTAGTGCCAGGAGCTACTGTGCGCAAACCCTCACGTCCGAAACGCTGGATCACAATTAGTCTGAGAGCAATGACCGGAAGCAACATAAGCACAAGACTGAATGGATGTATTTCATTCCAGCCAGGTCAACATGTATTCTCGTGTTCGACAGAGTATCTCGTCAGATCTTCATGGACGCCTTTTGGATGCCTTTATCAACGGTGACGACTAATAGCTCGTGGCAACCGTGAACAATGTGAAATATCAAACTGCCTACTCCTGGATTCGTCGCTCTCTTGATCAGAAGCCGGATAATACGCAGGCGCGCGGTCATAAGCGCATTCAGTCGGAGGAAGTGATTGATGACATCCTGGAGTGGATCGCAAAGTACGCAACTAACTCTACACGAAATGCGAGTCCGAGTACGTGCCGTTATGGATAAGAACATTTCAAAGTCTACAATCGCACGACACCTGGATGGCCGTTTGATAACTATGGAGAAAACCTATCAGATTCCAGAAGGAAGGAACAATGATCGAACCAAAGCGATACGAAAGGAGTTTGTTCAAACGTTGCTCGAACTTGAAAGTAAGGGGAAGTTATTCAAATGGATGGACGAAACAAAATTTAAACGTTCACTGCACACGTATTCCTGGTCGAGCGCACAGGGGAGTGTGGACCTGTGTCAAAGTATCCAGTAGTAGAGTCCTGAATTTGCATCTCATCGGTGCACTCACAATGGATGGAAAAGTTTTGATGACGACCCGGAGAGGCTCATTCTCTGGCCCCTTATCTCTCGAATGGCTGCCAGACATTTCATACAAGCGGAAGCGGGGAGGGGGAGCTCCGGCAGGTTGTTGTAACGGGTGACAATGAACCATGTCACACGTTTGTAAGCACTTGCGTCAGTCAAATGATACGGAGGGGTTGCCATTCTGAGATTAAGACCATAATCCTCGTTCCCCAATCCCATCGGAAATGTTTGGCAATTGGTGAAAGTACGAGTGAGTAATGAAATGCGAATGCAATAGGATGGATGTTTGGCCGGGATTCCCCAGAAAATTATGATGCAAATGGAATGGTTGTTGCAGTTTCTGGAATGCATTGCCAGAACAATAACCAGTGAGATTTGTGTTGCTGGATGTCTGTGTGATTCGACACACCCGGGTACATTTTCCTGACTGTTTGAAAATATGACATGCTTTGATTACATTTCTGGCTCATCAATTTAGACATCGAGTTGTATAGCCTATACCACTAGAAGCGATTAGAGACACGAGGAAATTCAAATGCTTGGCGAAATATATATATGCACGTACATATGGTTATACATTCGTACAAGGGTTTCAGTGATATCTAATGTCCAGTGTTAAGCAACGACATGGGATTGGCTTCCAACGAGACATGTGGTGGGTGGTACTTCGTACTGGTTTATGTCGCAATTACTCGAACACAAAGAACACTGGAAATGAAAATATGGTTCCAGCATTCCGAAAATTAGGACGTCTGTAGAGTGAATGACGGAAATACTGTGAGTTATAGAAAGACATCTTGAAATCCACAAGGGATTAATGCACAAACAACAATTGACATGCAAATCATGCAGGGATGGTGAGCCACCGGTAAGTGAATGAGCGTTATACTCACGTTATTTTGATGTCGGATCAGTGTACCTTATACGGATCTAGGAAAAGCAGCTCTGCATTCGGAGAACACTGTGGCACCCAGGCAACTAGTGCGCGTGGTAGAGTCGCATAACCGTTTTCCTGACGGTTGTAGTAAAATCACACGAGAGTTGGAGAAATGGATGCACACCTAAATACAGATGCATGGTGTGCGATTATGATTTCTCGTGTATCTCTGTTGGCGTTCGGAGAGCCAGTGGTTAACGAATTTGATACGGACATAGTAGGCTTGACCTACATGGGTCCAGGTTGTGGTCATTGATCGTGCCTAGCACGTAAAACCAACTCGGGCGAATGGACGCTGATTTGCCGCGCGGCAGGATGATCAATGGGAACTATCCGAGGCATGTGGGGAACGCACAAATTATGATTACCACAATCTCAATGAAAAATTTTCCGGCAAGTTCATCGTTTGAATTGCAGCAGTTGTGAAGCAATTGCTTATGCCACGCGGCGTAGTCGTTCGTTTTGCCCACCCTTGCCAGTATTTAATGGCGTAAACCATCACATCAGCAAACAGCCGTTCAATAGGGCGTTTCCTTAAACAACAACAATAACCGAAATTATTAGACTGCAGTTGTACGTGTCGTCGACTTTTAATTGTTACAATGCTCGTGCACAAAATTTGCAAACGCATTTTACGCGAAAACTATCAATTGACTAAATCAAAATTCGGTCTACCGTCTAGGACCCTTCTTTATGGAGACAACGGCGAAGTCCCTGAACCTTATCTGGTTCACAGGTGAACAAAGGTTGTTCTGTACAGGCTTCGGTGTTGAGAAGGAGCACGCACAGACGGTAATGATGTTAGCTTTGGTAAGAAAGGCTCGCAAAAAAATACAAATTTGCTGTGCGAATACACCGCGGTAATATATAACTACGCAGCTCAAAAGCTCTAAATGTCCATTGAATTTTTCCTTTCTTGAACTCTCACAAAACACAGTAATCTTTTCCTCTTAGCGAAGTATGCCGCCCTCTGTATATTATCCTTAACGTAGCTAAGCCCACAAGCATAGTTATGACTCAGTCGCCCATACGACGGATTCGAGGCTGTATTATTTACTGCAATTCAGAGCGGTTATTAAGATGAATTGTCATGTTAGCCGCCTCCATTGTGAGCGAACTGCCACGTTGACCTCATTGTCCCAAATAATCATTCATCTCATCGCACGCTACTCCAACCCGATCGTCCGGCCATCACGCACCTACTATACTCTCTGTAAGGACATGTACCAGCATACGAGTGGCCCTGAGGAATATTATCTTGCTTGACCTCATATGTTGATCAGGTATATTGTATGTTATCACGCATGAAGGACGACGTAGGTTCCAGTTGTCTATCCGACAACCTAATGTGGACACTGATCTGATTGAAGCTCACACGGTCGGCGCAGACAGTCTGGATGACCACACCTATTTGGAACACCGGTGTGAGCGAAGATTGTGTGTTCGAAACACTCACTTGCGAGTTTCGAAAACTGTTTGCAAAGTGCCTTATAGGACCAAGTGATTTTGCTGGGTGGAGTAACCATTACATACACCACAGTATGGGATATCAGGAAGCTGTACGTTGGGTTTCCAATCAACTTTCGTATAGCAAACCTAATCTAATTTACGTGATCGAAACACCCGAACGGCTATCCAACACGACTTGGATACCATTTTGAACTTTCGGAAGGTTCATCGTTTAACACAAAAGCATTCATAAACGGCTGTAGTTGGTGCATTTGGTGTAGATATATGAATGTTATCACATTGCACACGGAGGGCTGTGCCAGCCCCAGCGGAAGTGGTCCACATGACTGTGTGACACTGAACCAATACCGTGGACAAGATGATCGGGTGTCACGATATTTGATCTATGCGGGAATCCTGGTGCTATTTGTGACAAATGTCATTCCTAGTCGTGCAAGTGCGAAGTACCACCAAACAGTGTAAGACACATTAGGATTGCAACAAGGCCCGAACCCGGACCATTGTAGTAAGAACTGAACACTGATTATCCCAAGATGCAGGACAAAAATGCTGTCCAATTCCTTTTTAATCGGATATGCGGTGCAGTTTAAAGGCTCCCATTCACAATAACGTTTTGTAACATTGCAACATTATTTCGCACTAAGGTGAGAATCTATGTGAATCGGAGCAGCATTACGACGTTAATCACGTCGGCAAGAACATCCGAAGAACAATTCCAAAAAGGCCCAGATAACATCGAATGAGTGAATAAGAGGAAAGTCACGCAGACGGCCTGACACTGCCAGATGGATGGCATAGGGACTAAAATTTACTGGTCTGAATCTGATGATCTAACATTACACGTTTAACAACGTAGAATCATTTGGATAAATTATTGAAGCCGTTGAGTAAGTGGACAGCTGTGAAACTGATGTACCATATACCAAGCCAACATATGAGGTCAAGCAAGATACCATATTTTTGGCGCCATTGGTAAGCTGCTACAAATCCTTACAGAGGGCAGAGTAGGTGTGTGAAGGCCGGATGATCAGGTCGGAGTAGCGTGCGATGAGACGAATGATCGTGTGGGACATGAGATCCGCGTGGCCGTATGCTCACAATGGAACCGCTAAGGATATCATATAGAAGACGGTTATTAGAGGGTAGAAAGTGACAGCCGGGAAATCATCTATGTCTAACATAATAATGCATCCAAAAAACCGCTGTGAATTGCAGAAACACATTGAGCGTCGAATGCGCCCTACTTTCGGCTTGATCATAATTATGCTTGTCGGTTTAGCGATGTTGAGGACGATTAAGACAATCAGCATACTTCGCCGAAAGGAAAAGATTAGGGTATTTCATGAAAGAGTTAAGCAAAGGAAAAAATAAATGGACATTTAGAGCTTGTGAGCTGCGTACTTACATATTACCGCGATGAATCCGCACAGCAAATTTGTATCTTGTTGCGAGCCATTCTTACCAAAGCAAACATCATTACCGTCGGTGAGTGCTCCTTCTCAACACCGAAGCCTACACAGAACAACATTTGTTCACCTGGGAACCCGATGAGCTTCAGGAACTTCGCCGTTGTCTTTATACATAAGGGACCAAGTGGATGGACAGAATTTTGTGGAGGATTATTGTTAGCTTTCACGCAAAATGAGTTTGCAAATTTTGTGCACAAGCATTGTAACAAAGTCGCGCTGCATTCGCGCGAGCACAACGTGGTCTGAACAGTGTTCAGTCGTTTTAATCCCCTTTCTTTGATAACAACTTTCAGGAGTAGGCCAATAAAGCCATGCTGTCTTTGATGGAGTCATGATAACCTGCACTGATCCAATAATCGAGCAAATGAATAGGTTTGCCTACACAAAATGCGTGGAAGCACATTGAGTGACATGTGACAACTGGATCGCCGCCTATCTGCATCACCATTTGCGGTCCAAGTGATCAAATCGGCCAATGTTTAATTCAGTGGGAATCGCGGTCCACATTGAGATGGCGCGTCGTAATCCATTCTCAAAACGTGTGCTTTACAACGACCCTCTAATGCTAGGTTTTCTTTCTTTAAGTCATGATAGACTACGCTGTTATGGAATCAGACTTTCCAGTAGCCACATTACTACACGGATCCATGTATAAATTCAGGCACACATAGACTATGAGAAGACAGATGGAGAGTTAAGTGAAACTCCAACACTGCCTTTAATGGAGGCGACTGAGTTTCAAGATGAAGAGAAGAGTTTGCGGTGGCACCCGCTGGTTGCACAATCCGGTTGAATAAGCATGACTGCAATGTAGTCCGAACATCACCTGGTCGCCTTATTACTCATTTCATGCAAGTGAATTGCTGACTTTTCACTTACAATCTTATATATGCTTATGTTTTGCAAAAGTCCAATTTTTTTGCATATCGTCTAATATGGTTTCCAAAAGTCCATTTCGTTTTGAAAAATGTCCAATGCGGTTTGCAAATGTCCAGTGTGGTTTGCAAGACGTCAAATTTAAATTTAAATTGGTATTGTGCATTGCGGCCAACCAGTGTCACAGGTTCACACTGCCTCTTACAGTGAACGAGCGATATCTCAAGTGTCCTTTTTCTTATATCTATCCGGTGCCTCGACCTGCTCATGCATCGTACTGATGCACGGATCTGACCTCACGACGGACTTATGTGCCGAAACCTTTCTGCTCGAGAACCGGCCGAGGTAAGGAGGGTTGAAACTCTGATGTCGTTTACAAGGACGTGTTACTCTCATGTGGATGGGAATCTGCCAGTCAGCACGCAACTACTATTATGGCTTAGTAGCGTACATTGCGGAAATTTGAATGGCCAGTTAATTGTGGCTTTCTTAGTATAGTACTGAAGGCACTTATTCGTATGTACGTTATCCGAAGTGCCAAAATGTGGGAATTGTTCTCGCCTCTTTGGACACCATCAACTTAAATTTATTTACGCTAAACTTTTTTCTGCACTCATTGCAAATAAACACTAGATCTATATGAATGATTGACCTTAAATTGAGAATAGGGAAAAGCAGGAAGCAGCTGTCAACTTTACTAATAAACCGTCCACTATTCTGTCTGATGCGCTCAAACACATTACCAATCTTAAGGAGGGTCACTACTGAAAATCCGTTTTATGAGTTTCACGCAATCTACTACAAAGTTTTGTTAATAAGTGAGATAATCAAATGTAGTGAAAGAGAATATTTTGTCGTACTATGTAGGATTGGTTCGTATTGTCAGTTCTCATATCTGAGGCAAATAAGCGCGTGACCAGATCAAAGAAGTGATTGCGTTAGGCTTACCTGAAAGATTTACTGTCGAAAAATATCGATAAATTCCTTCTTCACAACTTAGCTGCCTTTTTTGAGTGAATATGAAGTCGTGTCTGAATCATTTAAGTTTCTTAATGATAGTAATCTCTTTAGGTTGTACTATAAAAACGGCCTATTTCTGCAAATGCTGTATTCAAATCGTAGAGATCAGGTCCGGCCAACATGGTTTTTAAGGCGTATAGCAATTAACGCAATGCATCCAGCCGTTTTATTGATCTATCGGAAAAGCTGTCGAACTGACAGCTACATATACCTCGATAGAGAAACAAGATTTTATCACAAGTGCTTCTACATTGACCAGTAGGCGCTTTCTCACTCTGTTTCAATACCTACTGATGCAAAGCGTAATATTTTGAAGGTATCTATTGTCCGTATTTGACGCCTGTATGTAAAGCAATAGACATTCCTGATGGTACTACCTAATTACAAATTGGTAGGATCAAGCGGCTAAAGCCGGAACTCTGTAGACACCTTGTACTTGTACAAATTTGAATCACTCCATGGCCATAACCTGATCAGATGAGTTCATGCATAGCTGTCTTTTCAATGGTCTTCAAACTGTCATCGACTGTCACCGCTCATCCTTCGCAGGCATGCACGGTGCATCTTCTTTTTGCTAATAATATCTCCGATTCCAATGAATAGGCAATACATATTTGTAATTACCTATAGAGTTTTATCAAAATGAAACCTTGTTGCATTTTCATTTTTTACTCATTTCCACCTAATAGTTTTAATTTGAGCTTCAAAAATATCTACGTGTTTATCCTTGCTGGATTCGCGGACTAAATCTTGGTCCGTGAAGTTTTCAGATGAAAAATCACAAAAGCTTTAGCATGTTTGCTGTACGCCTGATGGTTTCATGAATTTTGATTTTGCATACATTTCAAACTTTTATTTAGTATGGGTCCTAAGGGTAATATACTCCATTGCCCTCAACCTTGTAGAACATCTTACATACCAGATAGCGGAGAGAAGGGAACTAAACGCGCACATCAGTAAGCGCTTTCTTCTACTCGAAGCAAGACAAGTAATGCATAGCTCTTATTTAGACAAATGCCACAGTTCTGTGCATGCTTCCAGCGTCACCAGCGTCGGACAGGTTGAAGTGCTCTATAAATATCCACTACTATGAATTATAATGACGGCTGCCACCGTCTTCCATTCTACACTCGCCGCTGACTGATAGCCATTTTTCGTTCCTATTTTACAAATTTATACACACCGTAGTATTAAATATTGCATTTACTGAACCCGCTGTGTGGTTGGGTGCGACTCGCAACCTCTATTGAGACTACGGTTCAATTTTAGTTAAACCTCGATCATTCTGATTGCGAGGACCGTGTTCGAAATGGTAATATTTGCTTGTTAATCCTCCCAATACTGGCACACCAGGACCACGGTTTCATCCTTGTTTGTACTTATCAGGTTGCGATAGTCTAGCTGGGTTGGAGCTCATTTCGGATGCGGTCCTAGCGATCGGGATGACCGAGGTTTAACTCAAAGTGAACCGAGGTCTCAATAGATGTTGCAAGTAGCAACCCAACCCCACAACATGTTCCCCAAATTCAACTTTGAATAGCTTTCCACTTACCAAGCATTGCTCTCGCATCTCAGTCGCATAGTGTTCAGGACGTCAACCGTGCACTACTAGGATCTGAGCTCCACCCCGTCTCACGCTATCTCCACCTGACGAGTCCAAACCAGGACGAAACAGCGGTCGTGGTGTGCCATTATTGGGAGGGGCAACACTCATATATTTCCACACCACAGTATTCATCACGTGATCAGCTCCCACAATGCAAACTCCCTCTAATGCATGGAATAGTTAAGTCTCTGGTCACACCAAATTTAACAATAATTTTAGACACCATTTTTATGCTGTTTTTTCACCTAAGGTAACAATTGTGGTGTATAGAGCTCTTTTCTCTCCATATCTGCGACTATGGCATGCACTCCCAGAAGGATTATTTTTATATTCTCTGCAGATCTGTCGTCGCACAATTTCACCATCTTTCATGACTACGTAACTCTATTGAAATTAACACGTACATCGGCCAATATTTGCGACCTCGTCAGAGAGCAGAACACGGTGACATTAATCGAAGCAATGTTAGTTCTCAAGCAAAGATAAAGCAAATATCAATGATGCGTTTATAACCTAGTATTTATGGCGCAATTTTCTTCATAATCCGTGAGGGATGCGTAATTATCATGTGGCAAAAGGTTTATGTTATCAACCAGGGTGACGTTAATACCGCCTGACAACGACATAACTAAGGAAATTACGCAAACAGTGACTTGACAACTGTGTTGTTCGTAAAATGATAACCTTGATATCCCTAAAGTATCGCGTATCATTTCCACGGCAACAAAACTGGTATAATTGGAAGCTGTGGCAGGCGCCCAGCGCGAGGTTGAAGAAAACCTGAGGTTTCGAAAGTAGTTGGGTACCCTTTGTGTAAAAGTGGATTTGAAAGCCAAACGGCACTAGTCAAGTTGTGCATTCGGACAACGTTATTTCACCGCCCTTACGCCCCTGGGAAATTGTTAACCATGCTATTTAAATCACAGTAGCCAGAAACATGGTTTTGTTTTACGAAATGACGATTTCTTAATTTGAGTGTGCTCAGTACGTGTATAGTTCCCGTAGCTGCAAAATGATACAAGTCGTCGCTAAAATAGGGGATGCGTATGGAACCAAATTTAACACTTGAAACACGTGGTCCTGCAAACTGGGTGGAATGGCAAATGGTAAACCACTGTATTCCACACTGTCGTATTCATCGTGATGACAATAATAATAATAATTAGCACTCAGCCAATTATATTGTATTTGGTATAGTGTTGAATATATATATATATTTATATATTTAGCACATTGCTCTTAATTACCTAGAGCAGCGAATTGTGCAATAAATAAACTGGTCTAAAGCTGAAAAATGAAAACTGTGCATTACCTATGGATTTTAATGAAAAACACTGTACTCTAGTTAAGAATCCTTTTTAGTCTTTTAACACGCATACGAAGAAGAAGCTTATTCACAGAAGCAGCTTGGTTAAAACAGAGCTTGTAGTGTATGATCTTCACATCTGTATGGAAAATGCCGGCATTTGTTAAGAGTTTGTTTTCTTGTGTCACTAGACTGGTTGCCTATTGGATAAGGCATCTTTAATGACAACAACGCATGAGATGCATGGCGATCTGTTGTCGACCTGAATAATGGGAACACACAATGGGACAATGGTATATTACGGGCAAAATAGCGGATGGTTAGCAAGACCCGTAGGATGGCCAAAAAGAGAACCACAACATGGTGAATAGAAAACGAAGGGCTAACATGGAAATCATTTTTGTGGACTCACCACAGTGTTAACACAGAAGCACGCAGAAAGAGCCAACCACAGGTGTGTAGGTCGATTTTGATTATGTAAATTTCGTAGCATCATATCGTCTGTCAAGACACAGGCTGCATCTCATAGTGAACGTGAGTTAGGGTAACGTCGAGGCGATTTTAAACCAGGTATAGGGGGGGGGCGGAAACAACGTAATTTGGGAGGGTTTTCCAAAGTTGACGCACACGAAGAGAAGTTGACATTCTAACTGACTGTACTGCGTGAGCAACTTGAACTAGTGGCCCCACAAATTCGTGTTGTTACTCAGTTGTAGTAGGGGAGGGCAGACGTGGTTGGGGTTCCTTAGAATCTGGTAGGTCATAATAAGGTCGCCAAGTAAGCGCCGGTACCGGCCACTGTATAATTTTAGGGTCCTTAGTCTAAGTTGATAAAGAAGATTGAACAACCGTTTTACGTGCTTCGTGGCTTGTCGCTGTGGATTCTTTAGCACTACAATGTCTTGCTTTTGTCAGGGCTGCCAGGCCTTGATTGCGTATTCCACATAAGACTGCACGTAGGTGGCAAGCAACTGCGAACAGACAGATAGATCAAACCACCCAATTGCCATCCGCAGCATGCCAACATGTTGGTTACCAGTCTTTGAAGCCTACTCAGATTATTCTGGGTAGCCCAGAGCAGCCTACACTAGTACCCCAAGGTGGCACTTCTGGGTGACTGCTTGCAAGACATGATCGCCAAGCTCGTATGCGATGTTTGGCTGGAGGCGCATTTGAACCACCTAACAGTCTCCCTAATTGAACTGGAGCGGATTGTGGAGGGAAAACCCCTACTCTCTGTCCAGGTCCAGCTGAAGTGCATTGTGATCATGTTTCCACATTATAGGTACAATTTGTTTATCCAAGCACGTTTGGAAAAACTGCGATAATGGCCCGGCCAGCGTTGTTACTGTACAGTCAGCACCCTAGGGTGAACTTAATCAATTCGGGGAGAGCTGTAGGTGCGTAGTGAGAGCAGTTTCTTCAGCACGACTGTTGCAGTAATATCGATGTTAGTGAGCGTTGAAGTCGGTGATAGGGATGTGGGTAGGTAACACTGTCGGACATCTCTTTAGAAGGTTGGGACATACTGCATTCGTAGGGCGTTGATTGCCTCTTCGGCACTCTGTGCCACTCCGACTGGCGTGTTAGGTGGGGGATACCAACCTTCACTTTCCGGATAGTGTTAACATGCTTATACAGGAGCTTTTGGTTGTTGGCAAAAATACAGGCCAAATGTTGATGAGGCACATTGTCCTTAAGGACAAGAATGTTACAATGGTTGCGCTGGGCACGTAATCGCCCCATGTTTCAGGACAAGAAAGAGCTCTGTAAGTAAGCCAAGCTTCATTCCTTTTTGGCATGCGGTTGTGGGTTCGACTTTTGATGAAAGATGAGGGCTTGATGGAGCGAACCCTCCTTGTTTCCGAAGCAGTTGGGATTAGATTACTGAAGCGTCCAACAAACTGAATACGGACGCTGTCAGGCGGGCCACCATTGAAGAACTCCCAGTCGGTCGTCTGAATTAGGTCATTCAGGATGTTGTACTATGTGAGAGTACGTGTTAGTTCCATGTGTTTCTCCGAATATTCAGCGCAACACACATGGTTATAAGGTATGATGACATGATCGCTTAACCCTAGTGAGATGTCTATAAATGGCCTGTCGAACTTGAGTTCCTAATTTGAAATTACGGGGTCGAGTACCGGTGGTTTGTTATCAGCTCTGTACCTGGTAGGTAAGCAGATGTGATTGTAGCGCTGGATATTTGAGATAAGGTTTTGCGGTTCGGCTTTGTATTTTTTGCTTGGGAAGGATGAGGTTTCGAAGTCCTGCAACTTGAAATCGCCGGAGATAAGATAGTGGCTGTAAGTTGGTAGTAAGCATTTCGTCAGTGATGATATTAGGTGGAAATCCATTTCTAGAGTGGACGATGGGGAGCGACATATGAATATTACTAAGCAGTTGTCGTTATGTCTGTTACGCAAACGGCATCATAGGGAATCGGTGATCCGCGTCTCCGGATCATCCAGTGGTTCGCACCACTTCCTCTACTGGGACGATCGCGTCGAAACAAGGATATTCCGTGAATCGCGATCTCGGCATTCGTAATCACTGAGTGCAACCGATTCTCTGTTATGGATTTGTTGCCTGGCGCAACCGAAGCTCGGCGATTTTGCTGAGGAGTCCACCTTACTGGTCAGAAGGATCTAATATGCACTTTAAGGAAAAATAAAGCGTGACGAGTAACCATTTTATGGCCATGTTCCTAGGATGTACATAAGTAGGCCGATAATCTTCACCAAGCAGAAAATTTAAATTGAGGTTTAAATTTGTGCGTTAACGGACCCCAATGTCTACCGGAATATTCAACCCACCAAGGTCAACTTATCGTGGGTTCTTTCCGTTGCGTTTGTAAAATCGTATGTAAGTGAGTAGCCAGTTACGTAGAGAGAACATGTAGGGCCCTGGTTTCTTTGTGAAGAAATACGTCCAACGTGAAATTGACCAAGAATGAGATAATCTTGCTAAGATAATAACTACTAGATGTGTGGTAACTATTAAATCTAGGGTTGACGTTCAAAACGGCCATACGAATACTGTGATAATCAGCCGGTCTAAAGGGGATCTGTGAGGTAAACAAAATTCTGCGGACGTTATTCATTTTACGCTTCAGACTTATTTGGTCGCGCCCCTATTTAAGTATGTAATTGTTTAAGGAGTATTTTTAATGGTAACGAGGAGAATATGTGAATAGGTTGCATCCAATAACTTTGGTCTCCTTGCTGTGCTTTCAGCAAAATTAACAAAAATATACTATCGTATCATATAACTTAATTAAATAAGACAGACAAAAGTGATATCCGATCCATGCGTTGATACGTTGCTAAAGCTAAATTGTGACTTGCAACTATGGACCAAATTTTAATGTCAAAAGACAATAGTACGTTAGCTAGAATATAAATGTAAACACAACGCATTGATTGATAAAAAACTGCTGAAAATCTGTCGAAGTTAAGAGTAAAATACAGATTACTTAAATTTGAAGCTGAAAGAAATGCCAAAGGTGTTAAACATGTGGCCGCTTTAAATAATTCACTATGAGTAAAAATGACGTAATGCCATTCACGTCAAAGACATAGTCATGTCAACTGACGTTTAATGACTCGAAGAACTCTTTTGCAAACTTGAGAGTCTCAGCGTATCCAAGCATATAGTCATCAATGGAAGATAGAAATGACTTGTCGCATCACAGCAAACAAATGTGCGCAACACATATTTAGACATCGGAAAATGAGTCAGCGAAGAAGCTGGTTTATGGTGGATCTCGTCAGGCTTGTACACCACAAATGGTCCGAATATAATGTGTTAAAATATCCAAAAAGAGTAAACTACAAGGGGTAAAGTTCAAAGGCCTAGGTCATCTAAATGACATGGTCGGGTGGTTGGTTTACAAGCGGTCAAGGACCTGTCAGTTACACGTTCCCAAACAGGGTTTACTGTGATATAGGGCCAACGAATAGAGAGCATCTTAACCAATCGCTGTTATGCACGTAGATCTAGGTTCTGACGTCGGTTGGCGATCGCTTCGACTGTTGCTAATAAGCGACAGCTTACCGCTCGTATGTAACATCCAGGTAATTGATAAATGGTCCGAAAATATTGGTAAGTATTAATTTGGTGGTTAAAACCAACTAAGTTGGTCAACACCGCACTCGCCACTCTTGGCTGAAGAAAGACCACATAGGCCCTTTCAATCATTCAAACAAAACAAGAATGTGCTGCTCTGTAGGCCGGATAAAGGGGCAGGGATCGTTCTGATGGAGATGAATGACGTTACTAAGGAGATTGAGGTGATCCTGAGCGAGCGCGTCAAGTTTTGTAAGACGGCGAATGGACAGACAAAACAACGGCAATAGAAAAGACAGTTACTAATCTTTCACGGCGCCTGAAACAAGAAAAGGTGATTGACTTAGCCAGGTGCGAAAAATATTGAGCTGCGGGGACAGTGATTCCGAGAACTTACAGCTTACAGAGGTTACAAAAGGAGGGGCTTTCACTTAGACCGGTATTGGACATGTGTAACTCAATTTTAACACACAACAGCCAAGTGGCAACTTAGCTTATAGAAACCAGTGAGAATAGTTATATCTAGGTCTGGTCTCTGTGATACATTCAGCTTCTTAGACTGCATGAGACATCATGCGCTAACCGAAAGACAGATGTTTTCACTGGGTGTTGTGTTGCTCTTCATGAATGATCCTTTAGAAGAGACAGTAGACTATGTACGTGATACCATTCCATCACATCAGTCAAACGTCGGCCTTTCGAATAATCGTTTGAAACAGCTATTCACGTTGAGTACCAACAACATGCACCTTCAGTTTAATGGGGTGATATACAGACTAAAGGACCGAGTATCGATGGTCTCACCACTAGGACCGCTGTTGGCAGATGTATTCATGAACACATTAGATAACAACTATCTGAGTGCAGTGGTTGGCATATTATCCTATAACGGTCGACATGTGGTTGATATATTTTGTGTGACAGCCAGGCAGTGCTGCACAGAGTGAATTTAACCACAATTTAACTCCGTGCAAGACTATGTAAAGTTCACCCTGGAATCTAAACTTCATGGTACGATATCCTTCCTAGACATCCAACTTGGTAGATCAGGGGGGTCGATCCAACGCAGGGTGCACACAAAAGACATGTAGAATGGAAAATACATACATTTTGCCATCTTTGTCCCACTAAACCTGGATGCCACACAGGAAGGCTAAGATGTTGCTTATTAGCAACAGCCGAAGCGATCACCATCCGACTTAAGAACTCACACCTATGTGCGCAAAAATATTGTCTTGCCATTACTTGCATTTCAAAGTTTTACACCAATCCAATACAAGAGGGCACGTGTGAAGCACTTATTTAGTCGTGCTAGACGATTATGCTTGGCAGACTGTCTAAGCCAAGCATCCTTAACCCTTATTCAGCCGTGGCCCCTTTTTAAACCTTCCCATTTCCTATGTCTCCCCACCCATGATCACGACAATTTAAGCAATCCGCGACGCGTAACAGACGCAAATCTGTGATTTTCGGTGGTCATATTTGTATCAGTTGTTATGATGATTGAAATTTTTAATGTTGGTATCACTGCTCTTTCCCTTACAAACCCTAAATTTTACCTTTCACAGCCTCATGTTAACATTCATTATGCGTTAAAATCAAGTCAGTTACCTGTATATAGACAAAACTCATCAGTTATATTTAAACTTGTATTGCTTATCGTTGGCTTTTAAATATATGGCATTTCATAAATTAGGAATTGTAGTAACTTCGTAACAACATGTTTGTCGAGGTACACAGTGACGCACGAAATGTCGTGCCACTTGTTTTGTTCATTACACGTGTAATATTATCGATTTAATGTTAAAATATTCTATTCATACACTTTGGTTTATGGAAAATTCGATAAATGTCACGAGAAGTTAGTATGGAATATTTTCTTGGAGCCAAACAATTGCCGCGGAGGTGATTAACAGTGGATTGAGTGTTGAACAGAAGGTGAAAAAGGATCGGTATAAAGACTTGTCGAAAAAGGGAATTATTCCAGAACTTTTAGCAACAGGACTCCCAATGCAAACTCAATGATTTATGCAACACAGAGTCCGCCCAAACACTGCAAATGTTGTTCTTGACTACCTGTATGACGTGTGATGGGCGGGTAATGTCACATCGATTTTCGCATCCGAGAGCAAGAGCATTTCCATACGTATGCATCTGTTTTTACTTTGGGAAAGTTTCTCACAATTTCACGAATTATTCGTATATATATATATATATATCAGTATTATGAAACTCTTGGTGAACGACCGGGTAATATGTTTTCTTGTGTACAACTTTTCACTTTTGATTCTAAAGCCATCTCAAGTAGAACCAGCGCAAAATTGTGTAACTTTTATGATGTTCTTGGGGGACATTTCTAATCAAAGTATGCAATGTGAAATTAATTGGCGGATAGTTACCGTTTCCAAAGATAACTAGGAGTACGCGTACACAGTTTGTAGTATAACATTGCCGATTTTTCAAGGGTAGGGCAATGCTGTTCATGCGATACCTCTCGTTGCAAACTCCGAATTGTAACTGTTCTTCAAAAGGGATCACAAGTTCAGGCCAGAGGCATGTTACGGGTGTGTGTGGAGCGGTAGTTAGTCAAACTGATAGATGTAGGGTTTGGGTGTTGGGAATATTTATGACCAAGTATGATTTCTTGTCCATCAGCCGATATTCATCAAGTCTGGACACCAAATTCTCTACAGCCCTACTCCACCAATTATATTTACAAAGGTGTTAGTCCTTAATATTTCCAAATGCCTAGCAACTGGCTTTTCTTGGGTTAACCGTAAGCCACACAGGGCAAGCTTACCATTTTCGAAATCAATGACTTTTCTTGGGTCCAACGCATGCATTTGTACCGCAGTCTGGAAAAATCTTTATACTTGTTCTCATTCCTCTGTAATCGTGATGTGCGCGCCTATGTTCTCAAATGTTCTTACGTAGATCACTCGCTGCCTAGATGCACCTGTGCACAATATTTACTCAGGAAACTGAAAATGCCTTTCTTCGCCCACTCTGCATAATCAACTCACCCACGATCTTTATGCAAGGTAGATCAAATTGATTCTAATTCACCTTAACTTAGGTAGCTTACGTGTCAAAAGAGAAAGGTTGTGTGTTCAGCAAATACTTCAATCTGCCGATAAGCAATCCTTGTGAAACGGATAGGTGGCGCAGCAACAATACTCATACAACATACAGGGAACACTGCACAAAGGTTACTGTGTTTCCCATGGATGTTATTCAAAAGCAAAGTGGCGGATATTTCGACAAAAAGAAACTCCTCTGCAGGAAAGTCCTACTTTGGCTCAGGGGAAGTGGGCGATAAAAATACTACGATCATCGTTGCTATAACAAAGATTCAGTGTAATTTTTCCAATGAAAACCGGAATCCTGAAAGCTTTCCTTTTAATCAGTTTGAAATTCTCGCTACTTTTTCAAATCCTTTAAAATTCCGTTTATGCTGCAATATTTTTACCAATCATATACCGAGGTTGAATTGCTAAAGAGTTAGACATTAATTTATCAAGAACACGACAGCACAACTAAGTCCGTTCTTTTTACGTCGAACTGGTTCAAAGACGTAGTTAGTTGTGACCAACTGCTTGCTTGGTTTATAAAGTCTTACTTGTGTGTATATGTTCACCTTATGTATTTTTAGGTTTTTCCATGAAGTTGAGTCACGGGATTGATTCAAATTTAGAACGCGAGCCAATTTCGTCCGAGCATGGATTAAACTCTTTAACTGAGCCACTGCCACTCTATTCGGGACTCTACGCTCTACAGTATACTCTCCTGGGTGGCTCTTTGGTTCACAGTGGAACTGTTAACACATCTTCAACCGATTCGAAAACTCGCCTCAGTGGACAAACTACATCTTGGAGGTTAGTAGCAACAACGAACGCGTCACAAGAGTCCAGCAATGCTAGTAATGTAGAACCGATGTATTTGGCAATCTGGATTCATCTTGATGATGGCTCGACGCTACTGTGGAGCCATATGGTCGAAGTAAGTTAACAACCGGCATTTTACTTAGTCATTATGTCAACATAGTTTGTTGGCTGCTTGTTGCAATGAACAAAAAAATGGCAGTTTCGTTTCATTACGCTTACACTACGCGTAGTTCATGAAGATTGATGGCAAAGCGGTGAAACACTGGCGCAATTTCTCGTCAAATAGAAAAACGGTAGTGAAGTGGATGTTGGTGAAACGACAACTAAGGATCACAGAACGAATACAGAAATTTGACATAAAGTGTGACCATGACTACTTCATAATAAATCAGCAATCATTTAGTAAAGACGCGCTACTCTAAATATTTCCAAGAGGTCCAAAATTATGCCCAAAGCTGTGGGTTGCGTCTGTAGTGGCCTCTTAATTTTACCCCATAAAGTTCCGGAAATATCCCTTACTAATGAGAAGTGGGTATTTGGTATAATTCAAGGATAGTTCCTCATAGTCCATTTTCGGTCATCAGGCTTTTGCAGGTCTGGAAAAGCACCAGCCAGCGCTGCATCGAGCTTCTTTGTTTCCTCAGTGGCGCGCCTTCCATCGGATTCCTGCCGGGGCTAACTACTGTCTTTCGCATAGTTCGTAACTTTCATGACAGTGGGAGATGAGCCGGACTATAACAAAGTCAATTATCAAGCGTGCAGATGCACGACCGTCTCCTATGACTTAGTAGGACTTGCTGACGCATCCGGAAGTCATGGGGTCGGAACCCCGCCTTGGCGCCGATGTAAGACGCACCTCTGATGGGTCTCAGAATGTCGCAACAGCGCTTTGTAGTGCTTTCCCAGACTAGCGAAAGCCTGCTGACCGAGAGTTGGCTATAATGAATTATCTCTGAAATATCCGTTATTTGACTGGTTAGGATTGACTACTAGGTTGGCTGTAAAAATTAACATAATAGATCACGTCGCCCAGTAGAACCGGAAGCAGGGACTAACATCGACGTATGTTTCTCATCTGTATTTAAAATATAATCCACACTCTCCGTGTCTCAGAATTTCGACGCGCGAAGCACGAATGCTGCAACCTATTTTCATGGTGTCCATGGTTGTTAAGGTAAATTTAAACGGATTGGTTTTGGTTGCATCAGTGCTTGTTAATAAATACGTCTGTAAAATTAAAGGTATTCCACAATCGACAACTAATTGTTAATTTACCCTAATCACTTTTCCAATATGAGGTCAATGTTACATCGTTAAACCATTCCAGGATGGATTACAAGGAAATCGGTAGTTAATTATCAACTTCTTGGCTGTTTTAAGTACAGTAATGCAAATGCTTTTTCTTAATTGCTCTAGAAATTTTAACCTTTTCTACGCATCCTGTAACTAACATTCATTGTGTGATACCACTTATATTTTACTCTAGTTTCGACTACGACCATAATACACCGAGTCTTCAAGTCTTCGTGTTTCTTCTCATGAGTTTGCAATTGCTTTGATGATTTGGAAAGCAGCGGTAGCTTCCAGCCCAGATTACAGTATCTCTGCTATTGGTAAGGGCATTGCTTATGGGTACCTTACAGAAGCTAACTTTGACAGCAGCGTTTTTATTACCTATGATATCTACTCCAATTTGTTTGATATATCATCCCTTTTGCAAATTCTTAACACCACTGCATAAAGTCTGTCGTATATTTGTCCATTATACCGGTCCAAATTTCCGATTCGACCAGCAAATGCTATTCTCTGACAATTTAGCTTGTGGCCTAAAACTTATCATTAGTTGGATTCTTTCAGAAATTTGAGGATAACGACAAGTAAACCACGACAGTTAGATACACACATTTTGTTTACAATGATCCTAATGCTGGCAAGTACATCTTGATGCTGAAGTTGTTTGTGGGGTTAACCTAGCTGGGTACTTTAACTGCATTCGTTTCATCATCAACAGAGTTGCTAGCATCTGTACGCCACTCTGCTGCTAATTCATTTATCCTTCCGTGATCGACCAACATAAGACCTTTGTAATAAGGAACGTCGATTCACGTCCTGTGACCTATGTCAATTTGTCTCCTCGTCTGAAGCGGCTGCTTGGTGTGTGTGTGTGTATACCGTAGGTTGCTTCGAATACCAGTTTACAACTGCATCAAAATTGCGTTTTTTAATTATTTCATTCGTGCCTTTTGATTGAATTAAAAAGGAGAGCTAAACTTCTGTGAACCTTATGTTGTGGTTCCCCGTTTTAGGCATGATAAGCATTTAAGTTTCTCGGTCACAATTTATTACGACTAGTTCTCAAGGTGCCCAACACTAGCGCTGATTTGGTAAATTCTTTCCATGAGCTCAGCATGTTGTCCTTGGGGATGTATATCACAATCAAAAAATATGAATGTGTCACACCTAGCTATAGATGAAACGAATAATTAATTTACAGCAACGACTTTTTGGCTATAAACATGTTTCTTCAAGTTTGAAAATTAAAGCTGTTCATATTTTACTGTGGTAGTGGTCGCCCTTGGTTTGTATATTACAGAGAAATACCATTACTTTGTACCTTGTAGCTTCCTGAAAGCTGTACCTAGGGAACCTCGATGTGTTACAGTACAACAAGCTATGTCAAGACCAAGGCCACCTTAATATCTAAAGTGAATGAACACTCATGTATAAAGAGTGAAGATTTATACCCCTAGCTAACTTAAACTAATTTGAGTTTGCTACTTCCCTGAGCTACTGTATGCCCTGCAGAATCTCTACCGTGACGGACCAGGTTTCTGAATTAACAGAAATGCGGATTTGTACTATCCGGCTAATGGATGAGATTTAACCGAATCCACACCAGTTCTAACCATGCGGGAGCTGCAAGGATTGGCACGGGGCCAATATGGTTTTTCCTTCATAAAAAGCATATGGAACATACCGCGTCCCATTATTTCCTTTTAAAAATGTGGCGAACAAGAAGTTGTTCCTCGTAATCCTTAATAATGTGTTTCAGGTAGGTCCGCTTAGTACAGCGTGAAAGTCACTGCAAACAAGCAGTCGGCCTTTGCGAAGTTCCCTGGCAGTCAAATGCAACTAGCTGGTTGCCGTATATGGAAATGGCTCGCCTTTTAATGATAATCCTCAGCAACGCACCCGCACATAGTGTTGAAAACGAAATTCTTATCTGAGTAGCTATTAGTATCCCCAGACAGATGGTTAAGCCATGGATGAATGTGGCAGACTTCAAAGCTGACTACCAGTCGCGACAAATTGAGATTTATCCCCCGCTGTCATGTGGGCTGTAACCATGCAAACAAATGAGTCGGCTCCCAAATTTATCTCTTAGTTACTAAGAAGCATTAATCTCCTCACAGACTGGTATGAAATGGTAAGAGTGGTTTTTACATAACGATTGTTTGCTGCGCCTTCATAATATGCATGCTACCTCAGGGTGACCCTGTTGCATTGCAGTTATTTGTCATGCAAGTTTATCTAGCACCGTCATATATATCTACAATTGGTCAGATTAAAATTATTGTTTATGATCCGTCAGTATCCAGTGAATTCGCCACAATAGCGGCTAATTTTGATTAAAAAATTACCATGGTATGCTTTAGACGTAAGGTTGTTCAGATACTCATAAAACAGACATTTTATGTCTAGTTAGCGCAATGTGCGATTCACAGCATATGAAACTGCCCGTATTTTACATTTTTTATTTCGGTATTACTAAGTGAGAAAACTGCAGCTAGTACCTGAAATTAGACGCACATCACACGGATGCTTATAACATCCATTCATTCATCGTTCACCGTATCTGCACTAAAGCGCTGCAAACATAGAGAAAAAAGTTCTAATTACAATGAACGTGTAAAGATGGAGGCTGCCTTGAATAGTTACAATCTTATGCGGAACAAACGAATAGTTAGTTGCAGGAACTTCCGGAATAAAACTTGGAAGTACGCGTACCGTGCGTGCTATAAAGCGTGGAACCACCTTGACTCCAGAGAAGGAAAACCATGCCAATTGCGCAGCACTTACGAAGAAATTACGAAGGACAAACTATAACCATGAGAGCCGCCGTTCTTTAGAAGCGCAAGAGTATAATTGCAAATATTCGATACTAAATTAAAATCCGATCGTTTGCTAGGCTGACTGTATGCTGCTTAATAACACGAAAATAAGAATATAAGCACAGCGCTATTTGATATCATATATATTTGATAGGTATTTCATACCTTGGAAACCGTAGAATTTAGAAACGCTGTTTTGAAAAAAACCAGATGCGTCCAGCATCATAATTCTGCTAGTTTACGTCAGATCTCGATTTGTCTGGAAGAAGGATTTTTTATTTTTATTATTAATTTTGTACATCGGTGGCTAAACAACAAATTTATCTACTTTGTAGGCCGTTTCAGCTTTCGTACCATCTAATTCGAAAAAATACAATGCTATGTCGGTTTTGCTTTTGTATGCATCATTTATCACCATTTACCTACATTCACTTGAGTGCAATTTACTAGCTCCAAAAATTGCTCAATTGCCCTTTGGATATCTTAAATCACCTCAACCTCTTAGGCAGGTACGCAATCTTGTTGGATGTCAAAGAAACGCACGCGTGAAACCATGTTAGTTTTCATGCACATATCTGAAACAAATTTCTTGACTTTGTGGACTTTACTAGAAATCTGGCCTTGCCAATGCCATTTGCAGTCACTGTATCCCATTTCCGGTAGTTTGCTGCTCGTCCAAACAAAACCGGAATTATTCAATAAATGGAAGACACTCTCCATCATTTATCCCCTTGTCAGCCAGTACATCAATGTAACCTGCACCGACCGCGCAGCCTCACCAAAAGTGACGCCTCTGGCCAATGTGCGCAGCGACCAACATCGGACATGTACAAAACACCAAGCTGCTCAGTGTCAAGTAACTACACCACTATGAATGCCGGTACTCAAGTGCATGCAAATAGAAATAGGGCTCCAGGCGAAAAGTGTCTGTGGATTAGGAGAATGTAAGCAATTGGTTAACTTGGGGTTATGCTGCACCAAATGGTGAAATGGCATCATCCACGGTGCGCCAGATTATCCTCACCATAGGGGCGACCGTAAAAAGCCTCAACGGTGTACTTTTGTTTGGTATTGCATGTTCGACAACTGCATTGGTCACGTGTATGCTTTTACCAACTCATCAATACGACCCGTTAGCATCATTACCATCATCAGCAATAGCAGTACATTAGCCATGTGAATTGATGATTCGCTGCCGTACAACCATAACGACCTACGGAATGATTAATAAGAACAGGGAGTGTAGGAGTACTTACCGGAAAACCTTACTGCCATAAGCAACCGTTCAGGGTCAAGACGACTGCATATGGTCAACAACATACCATCACAGAAAGTTGGCTGTCGTGCGAAGCTAAGGTGTCATGAACGAGACAGCTTCCTAAAGGCTTTCTATGCCAAGCGTCATAATCAGTCAGTATCTCGCAGATAACTCAGCACTAAACACATCTTAAACAGCGCGTCGCACTAGGAGACGACAGCAGACTCGCCACTGGTGTCGGTTGTGAGCTATGTTCTGTAAGGTCTCAGCCAAACACAATGTGAGTCACGTACATTCCAGTCTGGAGGGTGATACGGACCGACGGCAGCAAGTTTGGTAGTCAGAGCGTTCATTTCCCGCTGCCAAGTCAACCAAGGTCCACGTCTAGCTTTGCGTTACCCTACATGTGGCAGCCAAAACAAGGCCAATCTCGGTCATCGGTGACCAGACATACGTAGTATGTGCGCAAGCAAACGCATCTTACTCATTTCTAAATGTTGTTCTAAGGAACTAACTTGTGTATCGCTGCCTAGCCTTGGCCTACGCACATGGTCGTTGCGGACATACTAGTGTCACCCGGCAGCAGCACTGCTCCCCAGACAGCGTTGATCAAAGACTTGAAGGCGTCTCGGATCTTCAAACCGAAGAAGCTAATTTTCACTCACAAAGTATAGGACAGCGCTCACTGTGGACTTGTAAACACGGCCTTCCACAAAGGGGAAAACCCATTTCTGTCGCCAAAATCCTCGCAGATTCAAAACGACAGTTCTGGCTTTCGTGATACGTGTACTGAGCACAGTAGCTTTACCTTCAGCTTGGCTGGTACAACTGCTAAGATAAGAGAATTGATCAACCACCTCGTTTTTCGCTTTCTAGGTTCTTCGGGTTATTAATTGGCACGTGGTCCTGCAGCAACACTTGGCACTTTGAAGGTGCGCATCACATATGAATTAGTGGGACCACCCAGCACTCTTTAATTAAGGCTCATTCCGCCACATGAACCTCGTTAAAAAGCAAGACAATATCGTCCGCATAATCAAGATCAGCTAGCCTGTCATCAGGCAGCACCTCAATGCCTGCATCATGCGAATCCGCAAGGGAAGACACCATATTTCAGTCCACGACGAAGTTCAACAAAAATGAGGAAATCGGGCAACCCTGACGAAAGCCAACGTTGTCGGAAGCTATCCGACGCGTCCCCGTATATTCTAACGCGGCTTGTAGTGTTCGCTTATAGAGCATATAAACGGTTCACATATATCATGAGATCCCTTTCCGAGCAAGTACTACGAACAGCGTGGAGCGATGGGCTGAATTGAATGCACTCTTGCAATCGAGGAACGCAGCTATTGTCGGTCTACGGTGCGCGTGTCGCAGCTCTAGCAACTGCCGCAGCCACGTCCCGGTTTGCGAACGAGGATCGAATCCAATAATACTGTCACAACTAGCGTTAGTCTAATACCTCTGTGCTTAACATAGTCGGTGCGACTGTGCTCCTTGTATATTTCTACTATGATTGATCCAGTTAGCCAGAATTGTTCTTTTGTTTTCGGAAACTTTCAAGCATGTGGTTACGGCTTTGCAGATGACCTCACCTCCATCCTTAAGTATTGCAAACGGCAGGGCATCCGGGCCAGCGGCACGAAAATGATTGACGGCTGTTATCACGCTCCGGACCTAAGCATCCAATGGAGCCTCTAAACTAACCGTCCATGGCTTACTCTGCATCACCAGAGTGAGGAAATGTCCGGAAGCAGCGGACCAAATGAACTTATCGTGAGACAGTTCCACCCAACGAGCCATACGGCGCTCCTTATTGTGAAGTAGTGCATTCAAGCTGTCTGTGATTTTTTCACTGACGCCTGGATTCCTGAAATCAATGACGCGGATCAGCTGGAACGGTTTGCGATAGTTCCCTACTGCTCCCGCCACCTTCATATCTTGAGCCCTACTGATCCATCAGGCTTCCTTGTCAGCGCGCAGGCTCCGCTTCATTTCGCGCCTAATATTCCGCCTGGTCACATTGTGCTCAGAGCCAGCCAGGAGTTTTCTTCTATATTTCTACAGCTTCACCCAACTCTTGGGTATCCGGTGACTGGTGCAGTGAGGATTGATAATACCACAAGCAGATGCTACTGCATCGTGCATGGTGACCGGGATCCAATTCAACTGAAGCTCCGTGTCATTTGGACAAGGGAGCGAAAGTTCAGTATGAATTGCAGTTTAGTAGGCTTGCCTGATCGTGCACTGAGATAAATTCTTTTTGCCAGTCGGGGGAGACGCTTACTGTGCCACCTCGCAAAATTCATGGAAAAGCGACAACGTACCAAGGCATGATCGGAGTCGACGAAATTACTCCAGAACGAGCGGCAATCAAGAATGGAACCACGCCACCTGTAACTTACGGCAACGTGATCTACTTAGGTCCATCGCTGTTCAACTACTTGAGGAAGTCGATCGACACTTCGGTGCCTACTGTGTCCGCAACAGTGTCATAAAGAAACAGAGGGTGCTCCGCACACAGTTGCAAAATTCGCTCACCGCTGTCCGTATGGTTGGAGTTAAGCCAATTCGTACCACCTAGCTGCGACTCTGAAGAGCCCAGGCTACATATTTGTGCATTCATATCCCCTACAAATATTATGAAAACTGAACTGGTAGCACCTCATTGTAATGTTTTCGGTTCGTGGTAGAATGTCTTTGGTAACATCAAAACTGCAGTCGGTGGGAGGGTAAGCGGAAATCACAAACAAGCAGCGTGTTACACTAGTTTGTGAATCAACCTTGGTCGATGTCTTCAAACAAGTCGCACATAAACGGCTGTTATTCGGAATGCAACCAACCAACAATGCCTCAACCTTGGGGCTGTTTACGACACCTACTCCATCTTGACCAGTGACTGCCGCATCAGTGTCTCCAGATGCGTGCAATCAATAGGGTGAGGATAAGATGGCTGCAGTTAATTCCACAACTCTATGAGAGTCATTGATCCTAGTTTCGGATGCGCAACTTATGTCAATACCCAACGTGTCTAACGTGCATGCGAGTGTAGTCGGTTGAGCTACTTGTCTTAGAGCGAACCTTCAACGCCGCCAGGGAAACGGTACAGCGTGGCCTTATAATGGACTGTAGCTGCTAGGCATCCAGTGGGTGATGCAGGAATGTAGCCGCAGATGGTTCGACTCCAATGGCATTATATCTGTTGTCAACAAGGCAGGGAACTATAGAAGTTTTGTAATGGGGGTCAGGTGGAAAAGAAAGTAGGGAAACGCCGGCAGCAGTATGTTTTCGCTTATCCACCCTGCTGTATACAGCAGATAAGGCAACCCTCAATGATCTATGTGACTGCCGATGCACGATGTAATTAACATTTGGGGAAATAGTAATGGTTGTATGTGGGCTGGGATACTGCCAGGCTCCTAGACCTAGACAGGAGGATGATTAGACCTATTTAACCAAATACTTTGGCTTAAAAGCCTGTCCACAAGGCACTGAGGATGTATCAATGATTTAGTTTTAGAGGAATGGACGCCATCTAATTTCAAACCTCCAACCTGGAGGACCAGGAGACTAAGTTTATCTGACCACTAATTGTTGACCAACCTGATAGGATTAGCCATCCAGGAGCCCGGGGACACCACCCATTATAGAACAATGAGTCAAAGAAGTACGCAAACCGTAGCACCACGTTAAGGTCCAAGCTCGATGCGTTAGCGGTGGAAGCCGAACAACGGATGAAGACTGAGGTTACTTCCTTGAAAGCGAGTGTGCGTAAGAAATGCTAACAGCCCCTAAGCAAACTAATGGCGCAAAATATGTATTCTCTGAAACACAATCAACAAGATCCTTATCGCCGTTGTCTCCTCCAAATTTGGTGAACCCCAGTGGCAAATTAACCGTAGTTTTGCTTATTAAGATGCACATAGAACAAAAAATTATGCATCGCCCGAAACGTCTGATCGATCAAATTTTGTCTAGCAGCTTCTATCCCTAACAAGGAGGGGGTAGCCAAACTACGGCTGTCTGTATCTAAAGCATAAAAGTCCGTTGTCTAGCCTAAGTTCCCCGGGGCATCAGTCACATATGCATAGTTTGTCGAGAAAGTCATTCAGAATGCTACTCCTGTATTCCATTCCGTTACGAATACAGCTAAAGTGAATGGAGAGACAGACCGTAGATAATCATCAGTTTGGATAAATGAGAGACCAATAATCACGCTACCATGCAACACAATGTAAAGGGATCCAACCTTATTGCATTCATTGCTGTGAGCACAAACGCTCCCGAAACTGCTACCATCCCATTGCAATTTGAATTGCCAGACAACCATGACAAAGCGACATATCTGTGCGTTTTGATGAATGTCAGAGCCAACTTCACAAGTCACACAAAATATGCAGCTTAGGTGGAACCGCCGCTTAGTAGAATGATATTTAATCTGCCATAGATATAGAAAACATTTTTTTCTTTGCATGTGCGCTACAACACGCATCTTATAGGATACGCATGTAGTTTGATGTCCTACGGAGCGCTCAGTAATCGAAAAGAAACACCGAGAAAGGGAACAGCAAACGGGATCGTAAGGAAATAACCTTCATCGGTCGTTCGTCAAAGCTTTCTTTCAACCATATTCATGGTGGCAGAAATCACTATTTGGAACATTATAGGGTTATAGGTGAACTATTTTCTTGTACATCGTCGTTGCTGGATCACTCGAAATGTTACCTCTTCCACTAAAGTAGAGTGTTTGCTTTCAAATAACTACAAACCTCGTGGTTGGATGGTTGTGATGGATTGGCATTTGCGACTGCTCTAAGATGCCCTTTAAAGGGAATAAACACTCACATCCAACTAATAGATGATTTCAACGTATATTGCTTAGAAATCACTGCCACGATCAAATAACAAATTAAGCCGGTTTGCAAGAGCTCCACATCAATCTCCGCTTTATCGACAAGTCATTTTGCTCAGCTGATTTAGAACAAGTGACAGGCCATATGTGCTGGACCTTATACATACCAATGAGAAACATATGATTTTTGAGTTGGCTGTAGACTGTCACTTGCGTTGCAATGATTATGCAGTCATGCCTTTTGACTTCAGCTCTTATGCGGAATATCGTCACTAGAACCCCCAGATGGTATGCACCATTACACGTTACGATAGCCTTATCCAGCTGGTTGGCGTCACAATTGCGCTTTCCTTGGTATAGACCAGCTGGAATATGGCTGAATCAAGTTCGTCAATGTATGCATTTTACTGATTCCAGAATCTTTCGTGATAACGGTTTTCAATGGGGCAACATCAGTTGCTTTCATAGAAGCAGAACTCAAATATACATGACAATACACAACGCAGCATGGTAAGTATATATGGATTTGCTGCAACGCTAGAAAGCTTGGACGATTAGGGGACCCAAAGCGAAAATTGCACTCACTTGATCGGGAAACACAAAGCGACACATCAGTACAATATAGCAAAAGCCTCCATTGCCAACGACAAAATAGTTTACATACATCTAATGACTTTCGTAAAGTTTACTCCGCTTTGGACTGCTGATGGCCCAATAAGAATGATAAGAGGTGCAGAAACCTACTTCCGAACTCAATGTGCCCCCCGGGTTTCCAGGCGTCCTACAATAAGCCATTCTTTCAGCGTTGTCACAGCCATGTCAGGATTCACCTATATCTCTTTACTGATGCAGTTGTCTTGCAAAAGCCGGGGTCTCGGCGTAAATACAGTTGTCAGGTTGTCGATGCTATTCACCCAGAGACACTGGGAGCACCTTCAAGAGAATCAGCTGCCATTTAGACCAAATTACCGCCATGTGAACGCTTGGAAAAATGTACCCGATTCAAAGAGACGGAACTGAACTGATCCGTTAAACTACCTCTCAGTATTTCTTCTCGTCATATTGTCAAACTTCATGGAATCCAACATTGCTGATACGTTGACGTGCTATCTAGAAAAATTCACAGGCATCATTCTGTGAAACACAGCTTCCGTCGGCAGCGATCATGCACAACGAATTCCCTGATCTCGCGGAGTTGTTTGGCTTAGTCAAATTACGCTTGAGCGCGCAGTAAGTTTACTATAGGAATTTTAGAATGCATTTGATAGTCTAGATCATGAGATACCGATTTCCAAACTCCGGAATTATAAAAGCGTCTATATCCCTATGTTAAGCTGGATCGCCAAGTTTCACCCTCATCGATAGTTAGTGATCGAAGTTCTCCGCTCCTTATCTGACCCCATACAAGTCAAGTGTGTTGTGCCCCTGACCTAAGTTCTAGGGCCATGATTGTTTTTGGTATTTAGTAATGACCTCATGCAGACGGTCGCTTCAAATTTTCTAATGTTTCCCGATGATATCTAGGTTCTGTGCATGACTCAGGGTATTCGCGAACAACATATGATTCCGAGTGTGATAGACAAGCTAGATTAGTAGTCGAGCCAAAATTTAATGCAATTAAACGTGAGTAACTGCAAGTTGCTCTCTATACGATGCCAGAGTATCTATTCGTACAGGCGCAGAACGAAAGAATTGCAACCAACAGCCGTCGAAGTTGATGGGTTCCGGACCGGAGTAGCAATGCAAACTGCCGCTGTTGGAGTTATAAGCTCTATTGTTTTGCATTTTAATTTGTTATCAAATATTGGCTATTCCTGTAGCGCCTTGCCTTTTGATTTGATACCCTGGAGATGCGTTGCTAAAATCGCTGCAAACGATCCTGTTGCTTAAATTTTGTGGTAACATAAATTATCCACCTTGTCCTTCCTGCTCCACTGCAGTTTTATTTTTCCAACGTTCTTTCACTCCTTTCAGCTGTATCGCGATGCACACCGGTCTCTTCCATTTCAACTGACGGTCGACAATCTGCGCCCCGATTTGGTTCACGTAAGCGGGACAAATGTGAATCACCATACGCGTCGACGCAGACATACTATGGACTTCCCCGTCAACTGCCACCGAGGAACACCCAGTTTTGCCCAACATATATCACGTGTCAGTGGTTCAGACTTCAGACAGAGACAGCACATTCGTGTGATGGACGGAGTCCAGTTTGAAGAGAACGATAAGCCTTGTGAGGAATATGATGCGCAGACATGGTCTGGTCCCGTTGTGCGTGTGCTGCGACACGACACTGCATTTATTGGTGAGGTTTATATTAAAGTTTAATGTGTGTGGAACATCAGCTTCATACCATTTGCTTATTTATTTACACTACAATGACTTCAAGCAAATGGTTGTTTTTATTGCGTTGTATTGCCTTTTATCACAGGCATAGAATAGTCGGTTTAACTTCTCTCTCCATTGCAGTTTCTCTCTACAGCGTACATAGTTCTGTGTGGCATTAGTTTTCCCTGAGTACCTAACTAAAATTAGAGGTATGGAAAATTCTTCGGTTGTCTAAGATGATGGGCTTTTCTTTAAGTGATTCTCGCCCTTGTGCAAGTATTTACAGGGATTGCTATCCAAAGTCATAAAAAGGAAAACACGCTTTCAAAGTCATATTTTTCAAAACCTCAGTGTACAAATGATTGCTACTTTAAAATTTAAATCGGCTTTAATTTACCGGGTGTTAACTCCATCGCGATACATATTTCTATGTCAGCATAAATGATTTTGTAGGACCATCAGTGAACTACACAGAAATGAAGGGTAAAATTCAAACCTTCATGCAGATTTTTAAACTCTTAGATGATATCACACTGTTACATGGTACTGGTTGATGATAAATGGTAATTGTCCCTTAGGACTTAACCTTACAACTCCTTAATGTCTGTCATTAATGTAGAATAAACATAGTTTTGCCAATACCGTTGTCCGCAAAGCGACCTCGTCGCTAACTAACAAGAAAACCAACTCGCAGGATTGTAGATACCAGAGGCAGAAACGGAAAAAGCCGAATTTACCCAGTCGCAACCTCGACAACTGCGCTCACCAAGATGAGACAGCAGAGATACGACCCCTTCCGTGTGAACGACAGTTATAGTTGCAGCTGTATATCGCAATTCATGAACTAAGCTAATTCTTCTGCCAAAGCCCAGCTTTATAAGCAGTGTTCATATTATGAGGGCTGGGATTTCTCTTCGTAAATAATAGTTTACATCCACACAAACTGTCCAGTAGCTGCTGACTTTTACGTTTATCTTTGTTCTATACACTAAACATATTTCCATTCGCTTCACTTCCGCCTCCAGATCTCAGACAGTTTTGCAAAGTTTTAGTTATTACATTAAAAGGTGGTTATTTTAAATAAACTGTTCTGGCATTATTTCGGTAATTCTACATTGTTCTATATCACGTAGCTCAAAACAATTGAGACGCCTTTTCTCAACTTTGTGACCCACTATTTTACTCTGCCATCTGAGCTGGAACGCATTTATCCGTGTTAGAGACAAATGAAACTGCTCCTGTTTGTCAGGTTGGCGTTGCAGTGGCTGACATGGCAATATGCTATATTCACCCGTTTCCTTAGTAATGAAATAGATTTTCAAGGTTTGTCTATATGATCCTCTCGCTTCAATTATGTTGTTATTTTTTGTCTTATAATACGAAATATATATTCCGCAAACGATGCGCCAAACAGGCTTGTTTCTGCCATTTTCATGACTCAAGTCAGCCTCTGTCCTTCTTATAACTACTCTAGGTAATCTCTATACATAAAAGTTGTTCAGTCACTTAATCTTGCTCAAGTTACAAGCTCCCTGCACATTCACAAACCTCCAGCAAAACTGAAAATAGAAGACATATATCGCAACAGCCATGTGGTGCGACGTGATGGCTTGTCAGGAACCGATAAGCAGATGAGATATCGTTTATAAACAAAACAAATCTAAATCCGATAAATATGTGGCATTTTTACCAGTAAAATTTAACTTCATCTGTTTTAAATATTTTACAATGGAAGTGACAAAGGAACGCCAGCTTATCACGTATAGTCGCGCAACGGTTGATAACTATTTTTGTATATAGTCCCACTATTGTGTGGACATATATATATATATATATATATATATATATATATATATATGGTTTCTATGTTCTGTCACTGAAGTCGTTACATCGAAACAATATAAGAATACTAGATTTGTGAGAAACTACAAGTTTATTATTTTACTCTCTTTACTTGAATTACCAATAATGATTTAATTAAGATAGCACTGTCCAAGTGAATGTCAAATGTTGGTTTAGTGACGGAACACTGATACTGAAGCAACACTATTCACTAACTAGTGTTTGAAATACGATTGTAATCACTGCTACAGCGTGGATATTGATACCATTGTGTTTGTACTTTCGCACATAAATTGGCTTAATGCATGCTGCATTGCTTGCTATAGGTAGATGTGTAAATTACTTTGTTATCTAAAATTTATCCAAATTACGACGAACATGCACGTTTGAATTTCAGTGACGGTTATACGTTCTTCACACTCTCGTTTTTAACTCAGTTTTATAATAAAAGTGATTTATAAAAACGTTATCCAGTGTTGCATACATCTTAAACCGGTATACACTTGCCAAGCCTGGATCATCCTAAATAAGCTAGATCTGGTTGCAAAATAGAACACAAATTTGTCGTTTCTATTAAAAACCCCATGACGCGTAATTGCCCTGGAAGCAACAGAAGCACCGATCTACTTTATGCACCAGAGCAGCGCGTTCAGTTAATTTTTGGATTTATGTAGAAGAATGGGATCCGACTAGTTAGGTATCGCAGTGACGGATCATAACACTGAAATGTTTTCACTGGTATTCATAATCCGGCAGGCTTTAGCAGCTGATTCCAAAAAAGAAACAGCGAAACACAAGTTTACGTTTGTCACAACCTAATTATTTCTTTTCTTTTTCCATGCATCAATTCACGTCAGAAATCTATTTTTATGAATTTGAAATCAGATTTTCCAACCACGTGTTCACAAAATGCACCTGTGCAAGTTCGAAGCTTCCCGTACACATGCTGCTTCTGGATCACTTTACAATCTTTGCATGAAAATAGCAGTTTGGTAGCTGGAAACAGTACAATTGCAAATTAGTAGACACATAAGTGTAATTCTTTGTATGTTAGAAGCTCAGTTTGTTCGAAACACACTTCTTGAGAATTATCACGCGCTTGCATAGACAGTCTACATCTGTATAATTTTCTTCGTCCCTGTGCCTTTAGCAAGGTATATGAATTACCGGATTGTGATTTATTGAAGTTAGCTTGCAAAAGCTTGTTTAGGTTTCGTCCAAGTTTGTGTCCCATCAAAATAGCAACGGTCTACTTTTGGAAATTTTCTCTAACGTTTTAATTCAAAAAACCTATCGTTCCTCTTATTGAGAGATGTTGCTGAAGCGCGCTTATAACCCTGGATAAATTCAATGTGCAGCTGATGAATCCTAAGTGTTTATCATTAAAACAGTGCAGCATTTTAACTAAACTTTAATCATCCTTCAGATAAAGGGGCTATCTTGCGTCTAAAAAATATTGCTTGATTTCGCACAGAATATTTGAGCAAACTGCAATAAAGCGCACGTTTGTCTTGCAAACGGCCAGAACCAGCTATCCCATCAAGCGGTTGTTCAGTGCCGCAAATACTAGAACCTTACTTCTATACATGCAGTCAGCGTTCCGATACTGAAAGGGTAAGCGACATTGACTTAAGCCTACTGCACTTTACGAAATCATTTGGCACAGCGCTTTAGGTTGCCTGTAAATGCCTATATAATTCTAGACAAAATGTCGGACCAACTTCTGTTGGGAACCTATCGAAGGGCATTGGTACTCTCCAAATTCTGCAGTCAGACTATTTGTTTTAGTTCTTCATGCCCGAAAGGCAACAATGTTACACATCCAAAAACCAGCTTACCTCACCTGCAATGCGTTACAACCAACAAAGCTTTTCGCTCTCCTTCATATCTTTACTGCAGCTATTCCGCCAGATTATTGTACGCAGGTAAATCACTGATGTAATCAAAAGCTTTAGCGGATACACTAAGATCTGAGAGTTTTCCCAAGAACAACGGTGATTTATAGAGCTTCTCACAAGCTACAGCTTAATACACCTTTAATGCTAGGTTCCATGCATGTTTGTATTCAGAAACCTTCGGTTGAAACAAATGATACCGATCCTTGGCAATCATCACACTTGACATTTTAATGGTCACAGTGTTAATTCCGTGTTATGTTGATTAATATTATCCAATCGCGTGTATGCTCTGAAGTACTACCTTAGAGTACGCTCGCTTACTTTACCCAGTCTTTGTAACTACTGATACTTTAAAATGAATTCATAGTTACCAGTCGCACAGAAACAGATGGAACGCACAATGTCGGTGACTGCTTAAAGGACGTAATAGCAATATAGTGACTGCATATTATTTGTTGTAAAAGCATGTTCGTTTCTTGGCTGGTTGCATCATCACTAGTAGCGAAAAATAAATAACCCTCACCGCATCTTGACGGTTAATTGCTCAAAAGTTTCAATTACCGTTTTCTGTAGCTGACGATTAGATTTGCATAAATAGACTGTCCAAGCATATTAAAATCTTCGAAACTTACTGTATGTACGTTCGTATAACGGATAATCCAGGTGCTCTGCAGCGTCACACCCTATTGTTTAAGATGAAAGCCTACATCTAGCAACACAGTGGATTATGAGTGACTGGTGTTTATTCACGCAAGCTTTGAGTATCCTACCTACAAAATGATTCCTCACATTTTGTTTTGCAATTAAACAAAAAACAACACAAGGGTTTCGGTTGCCCGTGACTAAACTGTCTCCTGAGCCTAATATTTAAATTGAAGTGAAACTTCGTCTATTCCGGAGGTGTCTAAACTTTTCGCATGGAGGGCCACATTTTGTAAGGCAAAAATTTGGGCCACAGTCAGCCTGACATTTAGATGATAACTAAAATTGACGTACGTTATATCTTTCTAATTGTAACTTTTTAATGTAAACGACAAAATTGAGATCTTGACTCCAACAAACTTAGGCTCAAATTTGCTGGATTTGACACGCAAGATATAACGTTGGTTAGGATCACTTAGTCTCATCCTCGCACGGTTCTTATTAAATTTCAAATCTCAACACATCTGCACACAAAAGTATGTCGAGCCAAACAAGCTGAGCATTTTCTTAGCAAATGTTTAAATTTCTTGGAATCTGTCTTTATCCAGCTGGTAGTAAATTTGATGGCAGTGATTTGTTGGTGCTTACTGTGACATTCTACATCGCTTTGCAACTCAAAGAGCTCCAGTTGCAAGTGGCCTGGTGCATTGTCAGAGTCCTC
>CALYDF020001709.1:0-14987 GCA_944474145.2 Dicrocoelium dendriticum
AAATTACCGACAAACCTTGAGGAGCGCGTTACGATGGATGACACTCGGGAATCCATTTCAGGCCCGTCAACTTCCGCTACGGTAGTCTCTGCAGAGGCTACCGGGCATCGCAAAACATGCGCGTAAGAGTGCCTTGATCCATCGTGTGGTAACCCCGGCTCTCGGTACCAGCGCCATGTGCGGTACGCATTTTCGTTGGCCGCCGACCACTACGACCGCGAGATGCATACCGCAAATTAAACGTGGTGCAACTATAAGTGCAATTGGCCAGGTTTCAACAGCGGGTTTTGATTCGTGTCTGCAGGAAGAGGACTTTGGAACACGCGGTTGCGAGGTTTTCCTGGTGTAGTGTGAGTGTCTCATGGTAGCTCCATCAAAGTTGCGCACCATGTCATGCTGAGGATACGTATAAATGCAAACCCATCGCAACGGGACCTGAGCTTACCGTGGTGCGATGGTTTGTGTGTCTCAGTTATCCATTGAGCTATACTGGGTGGTGCATTTTTGCACCTTCAGAGCCACCGATACCAGATTGGTCAATGGTTAGCGGCAAGACAAGCTAAGCCTACCGGTCCTCCAGATTAGGGTTGGAATGAGGGTGGCTTCTTATTCCTTAAAACGGACTCGTTGTAGCTCCTTAGCCACAGAAGAAGCTCGGACACTGTAGTGCTGGCTGGGGATAATAAATAAATAAATAAATAAATAGGTATATTTCTAGACCTGCTAGAGGCTGCACCCTAAAGGGTTCAGATCAATGCTTACATTTATCCGATGCTCTTGCATGGAAGTTGGCAAAATATATGTTCATCGTTAGCAATTGCAAATGCATTGGCACTGTTTAGTATACAGCTACTGGGTCGCAGGCGCCCACCTTGACATTTTTCTGGTTCCTTCGGGCGATATTGAGCTCCTTGTATTTTATTGTGAATATTTCGCGGAGGTGTAGTTTGCCTTTTCTCCTTGAAAGAGAATCCAATTTGCCACAAGTTCACTTTAAATTGATCGCACAATAATTGGCCACTCAGTTGCCCCAATTGTTGTTGCGCACATGGAAGAAATGAATGAAGGAATTATAAGGCATACGAAAAGTAAAAACAATTCCGAAAAATGCAGACATAAATAGAAGCAATTTGTTAAGAGAGAAAATAAATCTGCGTGCTTCAGTAGAAAAATACCCATTAACAAAAAAAATATAGCCCTACTTTTATTACGCTGATATTGCTCTACGGCGCAAAATTCCAACCTGAGTTATTCTCAGATAAAAGAAAAACCCTTCTAAAGTTAGAATACCGCTTAAAGTAGCACAAAATTACACTTGTCTGGACGAGCTTTAGCGCCTGAATACGATGAATGTAAAAGCAACACCATGCGTGCAGTAGTTGGCGAGTTATTCGCAATTAAATGATGGTCTACGAATAAGGCCATTTTTATTTTTCGCTAAAAAGCGCTTTCTGCTTTGCAAGCAGATAGCAGAAAAAAGAAAAGAAAATATAAAAAGTAGGGAAGCGGTGTATGTTCTAGATAGGCATAGCTATCCAGAAATGCTCTAATTAGTCCGTAATACCCTGCGACAACTACGGACTGCGCAGGTGGCCGAAAAGTAAACTTTGCAGACAAGCATGAACGCCCGTAGGAAAATTATCCACAGATGAGCTGCATCTGGGCGGCCAATATGGTATACGCTCCCGTAATAATAACGGCGTGTAGGTCCTTCATTTGTGTGAGGATGCTCGCTTATTTCTTGCGAGCACTAATTTTAGACACGGCACCCGCCGGAGGGTGACTTGGCGCACACCCGCCTCGAACCAGCTATGGACGCAAATCGAGCACATTGAGATAATTTACCGATGGAGAGGATGCGTGCAGAACTGTCGCTCGATTTGGTACACAGGTGTGAACACCGACCATGCACTTGTATGTACAGACCTGCGGATGCGGTTTGACGGGCGCCGCCGACGACATTGTGAGCGCATTGAGACCAGCCAACAGTCGAAGCTAGCTGTTCTGAATGCGTATCAAAGTACGCTGTCATGCGAGTTGCATTAACGGTCGCTGGATGCAATTGAAGCTTACTGGTCTCATATTCACCAGACCTTACTGGCAGCAGGAAAATCCTCATGTGGTATGGTTAATCGCCAAAATGGACATTGGGACTCTTCACAGTCTCCGGAACTTATCGATGCTCGCCGACATATTCCGGTTGGAAGCAAACACATTGAAAATCGCAAAGAGCTCGAGGCAAAACTCCGTGCGAGCCTGAAGAGAGACCGCGAATCCTGGTGGTCTCATCGTGCATCAGATATGGAAATGGTGGCTGCCCTTGGTAATCATGGTAAGTTATTAAGTCTGATACGGGAACTGGGCAGCAGGAGACCTGGTGTTAGTGAAGCTACACATAATGAGAGTGGACAGCCTATCTCCAACTTATCAAAACGTTTAGAGCGCTGGAATGAGCACTTTGGATAGCAATTTAAACGGTCGGAATGGTTAGGTTTCTCGCCGGGCACTCATCGCCCCGCTCCGTGGGCTGTCCATTTAAATCCACCCTCTCGCTCAGAAGTCGAACTTCAGATCGTACTGTTGAAGTTAAATAAAGCCACGGTACCTGACGATCTTCCTCCAGCTCTCTTCAAATTCTGGGGACCTGCTCTTATGGATGAGTTACACAAGTTACTAATGAAACTGTGGGAGCAGGGAACTGTCCCAACCGATTGGAGCCGCTCCGTCGTAGTCCCAATTTTCAAGGGAGGCTGACGATCGGAATGAAGCAACTATAAAAGAATCAGTCTGCTCCCCATCGCCACCAAATTGCTTGCCTCTGTCATTCTTCACAAACCCACTGGCACTCGTGAAAGCCAGATTCGTGAGAAGCAAGCTGGATTCTGTCGAAGTCGTGGTTGCATTGACCACATCTTCACATTGCGTAAGTTGTTGGAGCACCGTCACACATATTGGCGGCCTAGCGCTGTCGTGTTCCTCGATATCAAAGGTGCATTCGATTCGGTAATAGACATGCACTTTGGGCCTGTCTACTCAGGAGACATGTGGCCGAGAGATATGTGAATAGTATCCCAGCATTATATGCGCGTAGCTCAGGCAGAGTGAGGGAGTACGGCAAGTTGTCGTCGCCCTTTACTATCTCCAGCGGCGTGAGACTAGGATGCCCGCTCTCACCTTTCCCCTTCAACTTCGCTGCTGACGAAATCATGGAAATCGCGTTCACAGGACACGACTTTGAAGGTGTGAAGCTACTCTCAGGAGAACGAATTCTTGACTTAGAGTATACTGACAATATTGCCCTAATCTGTGACAGCTCCCAGACGTGCCAAGCGGCACTGGACTGATTGGCACAAGCTGTCCGTCACTTAGGGCTTTGCTTCTCCCCCTCGAAGTGCAAAGCGTTCCTCCAAGATTGGTCTGGACCGCCCCTTACGCTGACCGCTTTTGGGGATCAGCTAGAAATCGTTCTAAAATTCAACTACCAGGGAAGTTGTACCAGCGCCCGTGGGATTGAAATGAGATCACAAACTCTATAGCAAAAGCTCGAGGCGCTTTTGCTAATCTTTGCCACTTATGGCGCCGGCGCGACATCACTAGCCTTGAAGGGTAGTGTGTACAATGCTTGGTACGCTCGACACTACTGTACGGTTGTGAAACCTGGCCGCTTAAAGCTGCGGACCTGAAGAGGCTAGTTACCTTCGACCACCGCTGCCTTCGTAATTTAGCTGACATCTGGTGGGAACACCGCCTGAGCAACGAGCGTGTTCGACGCCTAGTTTATGGCACAGGATAACGGAACTGAACCGCTCAGCACCGTTATTTCTCGCACCAGGCACCGATGGCTTGGCCACGTGTTACCCACGCCAGCCCACCGACTCCCGCGACGTGCGTTGTTTGCGCGCCGGTGCGGATGGACAAAGTGAGGTGACCAAGCTATGACTTGGTCGAGGGGAATGAAAGCCCTCACTTCTGAGCTGGCCTCGGTTGGAGTGTCTCGGCTCCCTGGTTGGGGTCCGAAAGCCGATGAACACCAGTGGCTGGACACACTTGCTGATATGGCTAGGAGCCGACCTCACTGGTGTTCATGCTATGAGTTACTTTGTCCCACCCCATACCCTTGGCCTCCCCTCCAACCGCGATCTCATTATTGTAGCTTATATCATTTTGCATGGAAAGTTTTTGATGCACAGTAGCCGGCTGATAGCTTAACGGAACGATGTCCATCCGATACTGTTGGCCCAGCCGGCTTGCACCAGTTGAATTGCTTTTTCTCCTTTTTTCCGTGTATTGCGGCACAGTAGCTGGGGTGTTCCCATGACGCTAGATAACGTGTACGATGATGATGATGAATGCAACTACTGGGATTTTTTCTCAACACCCTTGGGTTCGAAGCCAAATCATGAACCGTATAACGGAAGCTGGAAGTTGTTATGCCGCGCTTCGCCACCTATGGCGGCGGCGCGACGTCACTTTCGCCCTGAAGGGTGGAGTGTACAATGCTGCTGCATGTTCGATCTCACTGCACGGTTGAGAAACCCGGCCCCATACATAAGGAGATATAAAGTGGCTGCTTAAGTTCAACCATCGGTGTCTTCCCAGTTTGGCTCACATCTGGTGGGAACACGACGTGAGTAACGAGCATGTTCGACGCCTTGTTTCTGGCACAAGAAAGGGAACTGAACCGCTCTGCTCCATCATTGCAAGCACCATGTCGCGTTGGCTCGGCCACGTGTTGCGCATGCCAGCCTACCGACTCCTGCGACGCGCCTTGTTTGCTCACGTGGCGTGTGCGTTGAGCAAGATGAGGGGTGGCCCAACGACCACTTGCCAGAGAGGAATGGAAACCCTCACTTCGGTTTTGGTCTCGGTTGGGTCCATCGGTGGCCATCTACAGGAGGATGCAAAGAGGTACTTCGGCGCCCACGGTGTCAGTCTGAAACTAGGATCAGTGACTCTCGGTGTTGTTGAAGTATTGGTGCCAGTTTTGTCCTCGTTATTGGTTGCGCATTATCGGAGACTCCGCTGCGGAAATACCTGGTGAAGCCGTGGTGGGAAGCCTGCAAGGCTGTGGGTGTCGGTTCATCGGGTTACTGTTAACAGTCCTTTTTGTTCCACACTGTCGGTGTATGCGTTTTGTTTGAAATGCATGTGCCTAAAGGTGTCCCGGGAATAGTTGTCCGCCTCCACGTAACCTTTGCCCCTGCTATCTAATCATTTGCACTTCTGGTATATGTATGGTCTGCCCACATGTTGCTTTGAGAATTGCTGTTAATCCGGGCTGTCTATATGATTGACCAGACGCTAGTGCTCTGCCTCTTAGTAACCTTCGCTGCTACTACTACTCCGTTGCACCTCCGGTGAGTGTATCGGCTGTTTGCACGTGGTTTTTTGAGCTGCTGGGTATGCCTGCCACCTATATGAGGGATACGATACTATTGCTCAGCTTCCACGAAACCTTTCTTTCAGCACGCCTGTTTGTTTGTAATGCCTACTTCCATGGCCCGCCACTACTGGTTCGCCTTCACGTAACATGGGACGCAGCATACCTACCTCGTCGCACCGCCGGTTGGTGCATTATGTGTGCAAATGTAACTTTTAGAACGTGCGCATATTCCCTTCGAACGCATGATTGCTCTGACTGTCACGTCGCTTGCAGACCGATGCAGAATGCCATGCGTCTAAACACCACCTAGCATTTTACACACCAGATGTTTGCATGTAAGATAGCTTTCAACAATGTTATATGTTTGTACTGCCTAAGGCGTTCTTTTTCCCATGTCCGGTTTAAAATGATTTTGACTCGTCACTTTGGCCTCTTATGAGGCTGGCGAAACCATTTCTCAGGGTTCATTCTTGCTGGGTTCCGAGCTGTATACACGCTCACTCAACTACTGGTGAATATTTCTGAATGATTCAAACGTTCGCCAGCTTTATTTTATGTGGTTTCTCAATGTCCGGAACCATTTACATCCACCACTTCTTCTCCACTAGCACCTTATCATGTATCAGCAACCCTGCGTCTCTTCCCACATACTGCCACCGGCAAGCGATGGATCATTCATTCATAACCACAGGTACCATTGGATTTCCATGATCATTTCTCTTTCAGAGCCCAAGTGATATGCGCCTCTGTTTGCCCTAGTACTGAACTCAGCCACCGCGCCTACTCCCACATACTGCCACCCACATATGATGCATCATTGATTCTTAGACGCAGGTACTATTGGATTCCCATAGTCATTTCTCTTTCGGAGCCACAATGATATGTACCGTCCTTCGTCATTCTACTTACTGCTGCCACTGCGCCACCTCAAACCTACAGCCACCGTAATACGACGCATCTGTGCAACCTAGTTAGAGGTGTCTTTTCATTTCATTAATGACAGCCCTTTTATAGCCGAAGTAACATGCTCCACCGTCAAAGTGAACCCTGCCACTGTCTATTTTCCTACGTATTCGCCACACTTGAGCGTTCATCAGGGATGCATGTACGAAGCTAAGGTTGCATTTCCATGGTGACTTCTCTTTCATAATCGTAGTACACATGCGCTACCCACAACGTCAAGGTTATCGCTGCCCCTGTCCCTCCTCCCGCCGACTGGTACCTCTACTTCAGTCGTTGGTGAATGAGAACGAAAGGTAACATCAACTTTCAATGATGACCACCCTTTCAGAAACAAAGTACACGCGCGGCGCCATCCGCCTTCCACATCACCGCCCTTTGTCACCCTGTGACATGCGTGCATTATTCATCTCCTCTCATGCCCCGGAGCCAGTCTTCCTTCGCTTTCCACATTCGTCTACATTTTACATCCTTTAGAGAACGTAGCAAAGGCCCTTTACAGGGCCACGCCATGTCAATGTGGCTTGTCGTCGCACGTCGCATACGCAGCGTGCAAAGTCAGCACATTCCTTGCGGCGGACAACAAGCTCACTAGGTTCAGTGGGTGCTTCCGTAATCTTCAGACAATGGATGGGCTAAGTCCTCCCTTCTGAAAGTTAACGCAACACTTCAAGCAATGAGAACAAACTGCTCATCCGTTAAGAACCTGGTAAGTTCAACTTATGCAGTCATTTTCAACGCTGAACATTCCGCTGTAGCCCTACATTCTTCGTAAAACTTGTTTCCCTATTTCACTGAGCCTTTGGAATTTTTACCTCGTGGCGCCCCCAATTCGTCCTGTAAAAATACGTGCTGAACCATTTTTCAGTATTCTCGCTTGCAGGATGATGCGCGCTCGCTACGCTTCTTACAAAGACGAGAATATTTGGATACGGTTTGAGCGTCCCTCTGCTCACCTGACACAATCATACACCACCTTACAAACGCACGGCGTATATCAGTACAACCTCTTCATGTGCACTGGTTCCCATTTTACTGCCAACCCTTCACTTCCTACTCAATACGTCTCGTTAGACTACCCAGCAGCGGGTTAATTTATAATTACCATGCGACCCTAATAAGTAACGTAGAATCGGCTGCAGCTTCAGTGACGATTACTTACTTATTATTATTTTCATTTGTCTATTCCGATAAACTTTACCGAATCCCGTCTTTCATACTTCGCCGCGTACAAAAGGTTCACACCGTTACCCTTCCCGAGGTAATATCCTTTAAACGATTTTAAATGTTTAACCTCCCCTGTTCCCCAAAACCTATTAAGCTCCGAAATGAGTAATCATTGACTTCCATGCTTACATGCCATCACTTCATGCAAAAGCATCTTGCGTGAATAAAAATCATTCCATTTGGCACACCTAGTAGTGAAAGGATGAGGATCACAATAACGAACAGCTGCAGTCCCCACTATTAACTTTAACAATCCTCTGCGTCCACCGTTGTATACCACAAAACTATTTGTAATTAAACACAATTTTACTCTCAGGCAACGTAACATTACCGAAATCTCTTCAAACTCCCATTTTACGTGTATTATGGATCGAACGTGCAGAAGTAGGTGGATTTACACACAAAAATTAATTCACGTGTGCATATCTTACTTATGAACATACAATAATTCCTTACCACCTTCATTAGCATATATATGCACACACATATAGGCCTATACATACGATATATATATATGTATATGTATATATATATATATATATCACTTCATTTCATAGCAGGGGATATATTTACACACATTCGGGCCATAACCTAAGAATTACTAACGATGCTAGTCACCATTTCTATTACACGGTTACGAATTCCACAGATAACCTCCACTGCCAAACATCCCTATTTACAAACAATATGCCATACATGGACTCGCATATTTTGGAAAATTTACCACACATGCTGTCACTTCGCACATTTTACGGAGACAGCGCGGCCTGTCCTAAGCGAATTTTTACATTCTGCTTCTTGTTTAACCACTTGCGGCTTGTTATATGTTAACATCTCCAGTTTTATACAACTTTGAAACTTAGCATGGTACGGTGCAGGTTTTGGCTTTTTGGAGTTCCTGACCTCATTATAAATACCTTTCGCAACAAATTATCACATTAAAATCCATACATTTAGAGAACTCAGAAACCAATTGTCCTGATGAGCAACCGCCCGTATGCAAAATTCCGCCTTTCCCAGACTGGACGGTCCCGGCGGACTAATCGAAAACAGCTGATCGTACTTTGGTGGTGGTAAGGTTTGCTGTACTGGCTGCCATGGAGAAAGGTTGTGAAATAAGTTAAGACTTGATAAGCATTTAGTAAATGTATAGTAACTTAGGGGATCTGCAAATATTGATACATTATTTTACGGTGAATGGAAGGGTTTTGTTTTAGTGCGCAGGTGTGGTTTCTGTTTTGCTACGATAGCTACAATGGTTGTGAATGATACTGTTGCGTTCCGCGCTACCTTTTGCCAGTATTATAAGGCATTTACTGAAATCGAGGATGATTTGAGGCGGTTTCAAGTTCAGACGTCGAAAAGCTTTTAAAAGTAAGACGTTTTGACTGCTGTGTCGTGTAAGAAGAGGTCAGGTCAAGAGTTACCGGAAGAGATGCGGTACAAATGCGTACAATATCGTTGTGTCCATTGCAACATGAAAGGAGAAGATGGCAGTCGTTAAGTGTCAACTTTGCTGTATTTACTTCATGTTGTGTAGGTATGTCAGCCTTGGTTGTAAAGCGAGCATAACCATCAGTGCAAAGGGCAGTTACTAGGAGATAGGCTACCAGTGTTTGTTGCATAATAAAAATTTTCACTTGGGGAATCCGGCACTATACGTTTGTACTTGGAGCCTGACTCCTCAGGCTGAGCGGCTGGTGTTTGTTTTGATGCAGTCCTTCCATAATACCGGAGAAATTTGAATCTATGTCTTGGAAAGTTATAACAAACAATTGAATCGACAAAGCCGCCATTCTATACGCCCTCGCTTAGGTAAGGTATTCAGATGCAGATTCAGGTGAACTGGAAGGATAGGAAAATATCTCGAATGTTCCTTCTTGAGCGGATAGCTAAGCAAGGAAAGGATAATGTTCTACGAGGTCTTGATGGATCTAAAATGAACCGCCCGAAACACTTGCTTGTCAACCAATTACTACCACGTTCTTTGCACTAGCAGTCCCCGCTTTGTAAGTCACGTGAAGTAAGAAAGAAACAGAAAGAAAAGGAAGATAAAGGGAAAGTCATTTAATAGAAGGATAACACTAAAGCGGGAAGAGAATGACAGAATACGAACGAAAAGTTGAAAGTGGATAAGTTCAGGAGAAGGGACAGGTTTCCTGTCGTCATCCAAGAGTATCTAACTGACCCGCGAAACTTTTAACCCTAGGCTCACTGACTACACTTCATGGAAGCGAGTTCCAGCGCTCGATAACTATATGCGATAAGCGAGATTCCCCTGATCCCGTCAGAACGCGGCTTGTGTAGGTTCATGGGATGATCGCGAAGACAAGACAACCTAGCTGGGCTTAATAGCCACCTCAAGTCCGGTCCAACCTTGCACAAACAACCCAGTGGGTTGCTGCCAGGATAATGCGTGTGACATTGCGTGCTCCCTTGCACTTGTACGTCGGCAGCACAACGGCATCCTCCAGTTCGGGAGCAACCTCCTCCACAATCCATACGCGTTGCACCAAGTGGTGCAGCAACGTCACCAATGTGGGTCCGCCGTGTTTCATTTTCTTAGGCAGGATCCCGTACGCACCGGCACACTTGGGGTTTCGCAGCTGAGCAGTTATGTTCTCTGCGTCCCAACCCGTGTCGGCGTGTCTGCCAGACTACCCTTAACAAGGTGCCACTTGAGGCCGTTCAATGTAGGTCAGTCGATCTCTGAGCAGGTGTTTCAAGAGAGAGTACAAATGTTTAAACGTTATCCGCATGACGTCTGCAGTCTGTGTACAGGTATGCGGTAAGTACAATCCATCTGCGTCCTCAGCGGCTCCAACCTCCGTCTATATACCGCCTTTATAAAGTCGGGGTGGCAGTCCATCTGCTTCAACTTTTACTTCCGCGGTGCAACTGTAGTTAGACGGAGCGGACTATTCATTGGCCGGCGATTTCCGCGAAACGGCCGCATCTTCCCCAAGTCTCTGGAGTATGCGAAGAATACAACAAATGACGCATACTTTGCACACACCAATGCGCCCATGGTGGCATCGTTCTCTGCAACTCAGTAAGGATGCTTAAGCTTTGCGCGCCCAATCGTTTCCTCCTCAGCAGTTGCCACGTAGTGGCAAAAGTGTTCCACACAAGTAGGCCACTCTTGCTGCGCATTCCAAATCAGAGTGGTGTGTAATTGCCGATCAACGGTTTCACGTAACTAATCCTACAAAGACAACCGCGGCATTAAATGCAATCACACTGGATGCCATCGCTAGTCGAAGGGATGGCCTACACATGACAGCAGAACTCCTTGCAGGTCTATTGGTACTACAACTTGCATACATTGCCCTGTATGAATTTGGACTCCTCAAGCACAACCTGTATACATCGCCCGCTGCCGCCTATGGCATTAGGTTGGTTGATCAAAGCAGCGGAGGACGCGTTGCCGCAGGGATTCAGTGATTAACACAACACTGTTTCAAAGTGTGGTAAGCAAGTATAACATGGTGAACCAGGCAAGCAGTCACCTGAAGCACGTAGAATCGACAGATTGTGTCAGGTCTCACTAAGATCCCGCTTAAGAGCTTTCGCCTGGGCCTTTTAAACACGGGATTTCACATGACCTAGCACCCACCTCTGTCGCCCACGAATCCACAAGTCCAAGGAGGCAGCTGTGACGTGTGCCATGCTTCAGTATCTATACACGTTTTGTCCGCCAGGGTATACGCGGCGCTTTTTAGCAAGTAAAGCGCACAGCGCTTTATGTGGAAACCACAGGAACCTGCGAAGAGTAATGGTTTTCAGAAAGACAATGCATACAAACATAAAGCAATATAGCTGTTCCGTGAAGCGACTGTGTAACGTACACACCTAGCGATGGTAAGGGAAATCCCAAGGGAAAGGTTCACGAGGCAACACTTAATTTACCGTCATTTGAAACTCTAAAGAAACGCAACGTAATGCATCTCAACGTTAAATTACCCGCAGCAGTGCATACGTGTGTAGTCCGGCTCCCCTTGGTATCCCGTATAACTATGATAAAACCATCGCCCGTATACGTCAAGACTTATGTAATTTACTTGCTCGCAGCTCCCGGAGTCCTCCTTCCCATGCTGACACAGAGCGCAAAACGCGCTGTCCGCATCTTCACTAACCGTCGCACACCTTGTACGCCATGTGCTTCTGTGGTGACGAGCTGAAGTTCTTGTATTCAGGGTGCGGAATTTTAATTGCTGTGGTGCCATGCTGTGACGCGCAAATTTACCACACGGGGACTCAAAGGTGACTTCCGGTTGTGACGCCTACAGCCATCGTTAATGACCCTCGAAACATCAGGACTGGAACGGCAGGAAAATATCTCAAATGTTCCTTCTTGAGCGGAAAGCTAAGCAAGGAAAGGATAATGTGCTACGAGGTCTTGATGGATCTAAAATGAACCGCCTGAAACACTTGCTTGTCAACCAATTACTACCACGTTCTTTGCACTAGCAGTCCCCGCTTTGTAAGTAACGTGAAGTAAGAAAGAAACAGAAAGAAAAGGAAGATAAAGGGAAAGTCATTTAAAAGAAGGATAACACCAAAGCGGGAAGAGAATGACAGAATACGAACGAAATGTTGAAAGTGGATAAGTTCAGGAGAAGGGACAGGTTTCCTGCCGTCATCCAAGAATATCTAACTGAACCGCGAAACCTTTAACCCTAGGCTCACTGACTACACTTCATGGAAGCGAGTTCCAGCGCTCGATAACTATACGCGATAACCGAGGTTCCTCCCTGATCCCGTCAGAACGCGGCTTGTGTAGGTTCATGGGATGCTCGCGAAGACAAGACAACCTAGCCGGGCTTAATAGCCACCTCAAGTCCGGTCCAACCTTCCTTGTTAAAATGTGGCAAGTAAGGATTAGGTCTTCTCGAAGCCATCGGCAGTGTATTGAACACCTACCAAAGCTAAGTAGTCACTCGCGGTGCGTTTGCCCCCGTAACCCATCGACCAATTCGATACCTACTCTCAAAACCCTCTCGAGCTCCATCTTGTCCCGAACATGCTACAGCGGGCAAGCCTGGACGCAGTATTCCAGATGGGGCCGAGCGAAAACTTAGAACAGCTTCACAAATATGTCGGCAGTTAAGACCCCGAAAGACCGGCGTATTAACCACAACATTCTGTAACCACTACTAGCCGTCTTCTTCCAGTTGTCACCAGGATGCAAAGACGAGGAATGGATGACGCCTAGGTCTACCTGGTTGGAGACAAGGGGAATTCGGCCTCACTGAGCACGTACCTCGAAGGTAGGAAATTTGCACCTACAAGTAGGACGCACACAGCCTGATTAATGGGCAGTAGCCTCAAAGTAGGCCAGTCGCAGAGTCTGCCAAGTGCATGCTGTATGGCCTCGGAACCCCCAGGAACATTTACAACATTGCATAGCTTAAGGTTATCAGCAAACAATAAGGGTGAGACCGCAAGGTATCCAGGGAGGTGCCTTACGCAGATGGAGAACAGCATCCGTCCAAGGACCGAGCCCTGTGGGACACCGCTAAAGACCGCTTGCCTAAAGAATAAGGTGAGACCCACACGTGAACACTACTCTCCTTCCTGCAGGAACGCAGACACCCAGTGAAGGGCGTGGCCAGATGAGCCGTAAGTGCTCAGCTTTTGTGATCGCCTCAAGTGGGTTACCTTATCAAATGCTTTCAAGAAGTCCACGCAAAGCACATCCACTACGTGGCCATTGTTCATTGCATCTGCCCAAGCTTCACAAACAACCAACAAGGTCGACAGAAACGAAAACCCTTACGGAATCTGTGTTGTGCAACACTGAGTAGATTAAATCTAATCAGGTGACCTTCCAACGAATCTCTCACCAGCGTTTTAAGCAGTTTGACCACGATGCTAGTCAGACTGACTGGTCTAAAATTGGCTGGATGATTCCTGTCGCCATTTTCGAAGATAGGACAGCTGACAGCCACTTTCCATTCAATAGGTGCTGTACAGCTCTCAAATGACTTCTGAAACACCATCGTCTGCAGTTCGCTTAGTGCCACCGCCAACGCATGCAGAAGATTCGGGTGAATTAAACCAGGTCCAGCTGATTGGAAGGGTTCAGTACTTGCAGCTGCCTAAGGGCTTGCAATTCAAACACAGTAAGTTCAGCTAAATAAGGAACCTCAGTTATTTTGGGGACAAGTTCCATGCTAATCAACGCTGCCCCACGTACAAAACCCACTGCATACTGCTCCCAAGTACACGAGACTTATCTGAGTTTGCATACGCACGAGTTCCATCGGTCCGCATCAAAGTTTGGATTACCGAATTTGAACCATAGCGTCTCTTAAAATAAGCGAAGAACTTCTTCATATTTTCCCAAACTCCATCAGTCAATTCCTTTTCTTACAACAGCCGGGCTTTCCTTAGGTGTTGTTTACACCTGTTTCTAGCCTCGCGGTATTGGTCTTAAGTGCTGGTTGGTGGAGCCGCACGGTAGGTCCTCCAGCACCTAGAACGCTTCTGGAGCAGGTATCTAGCAGTGGTATCTATCCACGGCGGCCGCGCTCGTGTCGCCTTTCTCCTCGCACGCCGGATGTAGGGAATAGACACTTCCGTGAGATAAGACTTAAATTTATTCAGGGCCTCCTGAACCGTATCAACCACCGAGACTTCGCAACACAACCCAGAAGCCTTGTTACGGATGGCCTGATAGTTAGCACGCCATAGGTTTGTAAATGGCTTGGTGTACACCTGAACGCTAAACAAACATGCGCACTGGCACCTAAGGGATAGCCGTAAGTGATGTCACCTACGAAGTCTAGTGACTTCGTAAACACTAGATCCAAACTAGATGGTAGTTGGGATTCCATATACCTAATTGGGAGGTCCACGAACTGACGCAACGGCACTTGTAGCTTAAGCTCAAAAAGCTTTGAACCGAAAGTACCTTCCGCCCAGTTGCAAGAAAGATCTGCCCAACCAACCTCTCGTAGGTTGAAATCTCTCAGAATCAAACATCTGTCGTTGGCTTGGGAGCAAATAAAGTCAAGCACCACTTTGGACGCACTCCTGGAGCATCTATACACAAGTACAACTGTAAGTTGAGATGAGGAAGTGCTAATCACTACCGACAGAGTTTCGACGGGTTTATCTGCCGATCGAAACATGTAGGTACGTGAAACGTCAAGTTTACATCTAACGTAAAGCGCAACGCCCCCGCCATGTCGGCCAACGAAACGATCACATCAAAATATTGCGCAGCCAGACAGATGTATTTCACCATCCGTGATGTCTTGAGACAGCCACTTTTTAGTGAATGCTAGTATATCGTGATGAGACATATTAACAGACTTATATCGCACATCTTATTCCTTTGGCTTCGCACATTGCTTAGCACTACCTCCAGGTTCTCTTAATGTCCAGCCCTCGGTTGTGCACTACCAACACT
>CALYDF020001710.1:0-11006 GCA_944474145.2 Dicrocoelium dendriticum
GTTTAGTTGTTACAACCTCTCTCATGCCACTGCGATGATCGCGATGTTGACTTATCAGACCATTTTAATTAAGAAGCACATGTCCTTCTAGATCGCAGGTCCCCGTGGATTACTCTTGTTTTTTGCATCACAGCCACTTGTTTATTGATCCTCTAGTTCTCACTGGTCGTTTCATCTCATTCTTCTGAACGAAAGCAGTCCGGATTTAATGCGAGTTGAGTAATCGCTCACTGGAGACAATTGATGGTCACTGGTCACATGTTTGCCAGACCTTACTAGTAGCGGGCAAATCCTCATGTGATATGTCTGAAAGCCAACATGGACATTGGGTCTCTTCACAGTCTCTGGAACTTATCGACGCTCGCCGGCATATCCCTGCTGGAAGCGAGCACAATGAAACTCGCAAAGAGCTCCGGGCAAAACTCCGTGCTAGCCTGAAGAAAGATCGCGAATCTTGGTGGTCTGTTCGTGCGTCAGAGATGGAAATGGCCGCTGCCCTTGGTAACCATGGTAAGTTATTCCGTCTGATACGGGAAACGGGCAGCAGAAGACCTAGTGTTAGTGAAACAATTTGTGATGAGAGTGGACAGCCTATCCACAATTTGTCAAAACGTTTGGAGCGTTGGGCTAAGCATTTTGAAAAGCAATTTAATCGGCTAGAATTGTTCGATTCGCCGGTCACTGATCGCCCTGCTCCGTGGTCTGTCCCTTTGGATCCACCCTCTCGCTCAGAAGTCGAACGTGAGATCGGACTGTTGAAGTTGAACAAAGCCGCGGGACCAGATGATCTTCCTCCAGCCCTCTTCAAATTCGGAGGCTCTGCTCTTGTCGATGCTTTACATGAATTACTAGTGAAACTGTGGGAGCAGGAGACTGTCCCAACCGCCTGGAGTCGCTCCGTTATTGTTCCCATCTTCAAAGGAGGCTCGCGCTCGGAATGCGGCAACCATAGAGGAATCAGTCTGATCTCCATCGCCTCCATAATTCTTCACAGACTGACTGGCGCTCGTGAAAGCCAGATTCGTGAGGAGCAAGCCGGGTTTCGTCGTGGTCGTGGCTGCATCAACTACATCTTCACCTTCCGTCAGTTGTTGGAGCACCGCCACACATATTGGCGGCCCACCCAAGTCGTGTTCCTCGACATCAAAGGTGCCTTCGATTCGGTTGATCGATTTGCCCTTTGGAATTGTTTACTCAGGAAAGGTGTGCCCGAGAAATATGTAAATATTATCCAAGCATTATATGCGCCTAGCACGGGCAGAGTGAGGGCTTACGGCAAGCTGTCCCCACCCTTTAATATCTCCGGCATTGTGAGACAAGGATGCCCACTGTCGCCTTTCCTCTTCGACTTCGCTATTGACGAAGTCATGGAGTTTGCATTTACAGGACATGACTTGGAAGGTGTGGAGCTACTCCCAGGAGAACGACTTCTTGACTTGGAGTATGCAGACGACATTGCCCTCACCTGTGACAGCTCCCAGACGTGTCAAGCTGCATTGGACAGATTAGCACTGGCTGTCAGCCGCTTCGGGCTTTGCTCTGCACCATCAAGTGCAAAGCGTTCCTCCAAGATTGACAGGGATCGCCTCCTGCGCTGACCCTTGGTGGGGATCAGCTAGAAGTCGTTCAGAAATTCTACTACCTGGGAAGTTGTATCAGCGCCCTTGGGATCGAAGACGTGATCACGAACCGTATAGCGAAAGTTCGAAATGCTTTTGCTAACCTTCGCTACCTATGGCGGCGGCGCGACATCACTCTCGCCCTGAAGGGTAGAGTGTACAATGCAGCGGTACGTTCGACCTTACTGTACGGTTGCGAAACCTGGCCCCTAAGGTCGGCAGACATGAAGAGGCTAGTTACGTTCGACCATCGGTGCCTTCGCACTTTGGCTCACATCTGGTGGGAATACCGCGTGAGTAACGAGCGTGTTCGACGCCTTGTTTACGGCACAGGAAAAGGAAGTGAACAGCTCAGCACCGCTATTTCCCGCACCAGGCTCCGATGGCTCGGCCACGTGTTACACATGCCAGCCCACCGACTCACTCGAGGTGCGTTGTTTGCTCACCGGGGATGTGGGTGGAAGAAGAGGAGAGGTATCCAAGCGATGACTTGGTCCAGGGGAATGAAGTCCCTCACTTCGGAGCTAGCCTCGGTTGGAGCGTCACGGCTCCCTGGTTGGGGTCCAAAAGACGGTGAACACGTTTGGCTGGATACACTTGCTGACATGGCAAGGAGCCGACCTCAGTGGCGTTTGTGCTGTGAGTTTCTTTGTCCCTCCTCATCCCTTTTAGCCTCCCCCTCCATCTACGATCTCATTTCCTAGGGTAAAACATAATAATTTTTTTTTCTTTTTGCCTAGTAGCCGGCTGGAAGCTTACCGGAACGATGCCTATCCGTTGCTGGTAGCTCAGCTGGCATGCAACTGTTGTATCTATTTTTCCTTTGTGTATTGTATTATATGTATTTCCTTCATGTATTGCGGCACAATAGTGGAGGTGTTTTCCCACCTCTAGCTGACGTGTATAATGATGAATGATAAGTCCGGATTTATGGGTGATCGGTTTACCTTACTTTCTAGTACTCGAAATCAATGTTAGTCTATGGCAAGCCCGCATTGATCAAGTGCTGATTGTGGAACTTTATACTTACACTTCTTCAACTAAATCCAATTACTTTGGGATTCATGTCCTGTACATTCTGTGGTTATTACCAAACTACGTGATGTGTCCAAGAAACTGCTTGCACTGCATTCCGGACACGTTGCCCTCGCGAATCATTTTACTGTCCGGCACTACGTCTTATCCAAGAATGCACAAAATCTACCGCAGTTATTAATTAGGAACTAGCCCCTTACGGTACGATAATCATGTTTCGCGGTCTTACTAAGGGACTACACGTACCATTGGTATGTACACACTATCGTCTCAGATCTCAGCATGACAAAACTGCTCCTTAATGCAATGCACCAGTTCGTATACCTTCACACCTGTTAGTACTTATTAACTGACTTTCTAACCACTCGTGTCAAATGGGTTAGTGGTTAAAAGTCAGACAAATTGTCTCAACTTCAGTAACTGGAAAATTCCCATTTCATTATCAAGATCAAAAACCCAAGGTAAACAATTGTTTTCGATGATTCATCCTCAGACCCGTACAATCACGAGTGAAATAGCAATGCGCGCAAAAGTGAATTCGATCAGTTCAAATGAGCTTTGATCACGTGTCGACCAAGGGCATGAACCAGCAACAAACGACAAACTAGGACAAAGGTGTAGTTGTACAATTACAGTTAACCTCAGAAGGATCCGTTTTGTCTGGCCAAGGTAGCTTAGTGTGGCACTGATCACAAATTGGTTCGGACCAAACAGTACATATATTTTCGTAAATCGATGTATTGCACTCCCGCCGTGAATCGGCGTAAATTTAACATTCTCTCCCTCGGTACTGTGGCGAAACCTACTGAGCTGGAGAAGGCGATGGCTGCACGCCTGTGTGGTGATGTGGACTGTATAGCCACAGTGGGCGACCTGTGGCACCACATTCGCGACCAGGTGACAGCTGCTGCGGAGGAGACCATCGGGCGCGCAAACTGTAAGCGGCCTGATTGGTTTGATGACAACAATGTGACGATTGACGCATTGGTGTCAGAGAAGAATGCAGCATTTGCTTCACATGTGACAGACCCCAGTGACTTGGGGAAGAAGAGTCAGTTTCGCAAACTTCGACGGCGACTGACCCGAAATCTCCGCCGCATTATAAATGCATGGTGGACGAAGAAGACGAAGCAGATGGAATGCTACGCCGAACGCCGTCAACACAAGGAATTCTTTGACTCCTTGATGGCGGTGTATGGAGCGAGATTGGAGCCGCTGAGGACACTGATCGATGGTAGTTCAGGCGCTACTTCCACGCAGACTGCATAGTCGGGAATGAAATATTTATTTATTTATTTCTTTTTAATGAAAATCTGACGGAAGCACTTTGGCCGTCCCTTGAACAACCGTTCAGAGATCGACTGGCCTACATTGAATGGCCTGAAGCAGCACGATGTGAAGGCGGATCTGGTGGATACGCCGAGACTGGATGAGACGCAGAGAGCACTTGCTCAGCTGCGAAACGGCAAATGTGCCGGAGGTGACGGGATCCCGCCTGAAGTATTGAAACACGGTGGACCCGCGTTGTTGACTGCGCTGCACCACTTGGTGCAACGCGTGTGGATTGAGGAGGAGGTGCCTGCTGAGCTGAAGGATGCCCTTGTGCTACCACTGTACAAGGGCAAAGGTAGCAAGCAATGTTGCACGAATTATCGTGGCATCAACTTTCTGAGTTGTGTGGGCAAGATAATTGCCCGAATCCTGCTCAACCGCCTCGTCAGTCGGGTTGTGGAACCTAACGTGGCGAAGGAGCAGTGTGGATTCTGTTCTGGTCGCAGCACTATAGATATGGTGTTTGCGGCTCGTCAGTTGCAAGAAAAGTGCAGAGAACGACACCAACCTTTTACTCGCTTTTTGTTGATTTCACCAAGGCATTTGATACGGTGAACCGCGAGGCATTGTGGCTGGTGTTGGGTAAGTTTGGTTGCCCGCGTCATCTCTTAAGTTCAATTGAATGTCTGCACAGTGGTATGCGAGCGAGGGTGCAGCTGAGTGGAGAGACCTCGGATGACTTTGCAGTTGTCTCTGGTGTTAAGCAAGGCTGTGTCTTAGCTCCTGCCCTGTTTAATATATATCTTCATGCAATGTTGTCTTGTGCTTTTGATGCGGCTTGTGCTTACGGTGTTCGTGTGGAGCACCGTATTGATGGTGGGTTGCTGAACATCCGTCGTTTCGGTGCGAGAACTCTAGTCTGTGAGACAACTATCCGTATGTTGCTGTTTGCTGACGACTGTGCGTTGTTTTCACACAGCGCGGATGAGTTGCAGCACATGACTAGTGCTCTGGCTTCGACAGCGGCCAAATTCGGGCTCACCATCAACACAAGCAAAACTGTGTGTCTCTTTCAGCCTTCACCGGAGGTGCAATCTACAATATTGCCGCAAATCAGCATTGGTGCTGAAGTATTGGAAACCACCTCCCGCTTTTGCTACCTTGGGAGTGTGATGTCGACTGATCAGCAGCTACACGTTGAGTTGCGTAATCGCGTGTCGAAGGCGGCAGCGGCATTCGGGAAGCTTGAGTACCGAGTGTGGAACAACCATCAGCTTAGCATTGGCACGAAGCTGATGGTGTACAAATTCATGGTACTGTCCGTTCTTCTATACGGCAGTGAAACGTGGACGATGTACCGTCGGGATGTGCGATATCTCGAGCGGTTCCATCAGCAGTGTCTGCGGCGAATTTTGCGCATCGGCTGGGGCGCCAGAGTTGCAGACACGGAAATTTTGCGCCGAAGTGGGATGTATGCAGTAGACTGCATACTTTTACTGCGACACCTGAGATGGCTCGGTCATGTGAGCTGTATGGATTCGGCGCGGATACCGAAACAACTTTTATACGGTCAGCTGAATATTGGGAAGCGGCACGTGGGGAAACCCAAGTTACGTTACCAGGACATGATTAAAGTGAGCCTCACGCGTTCTAACCTTGATTGCAGATCATGGGAATCGAAGGCGGTTGATCGGCGTGCATGGCGCGATCTCATCACGAAGGCAGTTGCTGAAGTGCGGGAGAAAGACCTCATGCATGCAGAGAAGAAGCGGCAAGTGCGGAAGCGGCAAGCACCAATGAATTGTACTCCATCGACATCGAGCGCATGGTGCTGTAGAACATGCGGTCGCGGGTGCCTTAGTCAGGCAGGCCTAGTGAGCCATGAGAGAGGTCACTCGGGACCACTGCCGAAGCGACGACGGGTCCCGCAGTGAACGTAGGCAGCACCGGCGCAGCGTTTGTAGGCATGCTGAATTCGATTTACTAACCGCATGCTTGCATGCTAAGTCTCTTTATTTCAGGTGGTGGGTTTTCGGTTCTGTCCTAATGCCTTTCTTTCTCATATAAATGTCTAGTGGGCCATGAGCTAGGTCCTTTGGGGCCACTACAGAAGCGACGACGGGTCCTGCAGAGAATTACGGCGAGCCGGCGCAGCGTTTGTAGGCACGCTGAATTCGATTTACTAACCGCGTGCTTGCATGCTAAGTCTCTTTATTTCAGGTGGTGGGTTTTCAATTTTGTCCCAATGCTTTTCTTTCTCATATAAATATCTCCCTTTACTCTATTCCATTAACTTGCACACCTCGCCTAAGCCAACTGTATTCGATTTCCATAACATTTTTGTGTTCGTGGCATTCCGTGAACTATACTTCCTGACCTCGTGCACTTAGCTAGGATTTGTTTGTAAACAACTTATTACATATGCTATTTAGTTAAGGTCTATATCACCGTTTCCTTATGCATTAACCGAGTTTTTCTCTTTTTCTTTCTCTCTCTCTCTCTCTCAAGTGTTTGGCTGTTGTTTGATATCCCCGGTGTGGATGCGCTTGATGTGCATGTTGACAAGGTGTCTACCTGTCTATTACCCACTACCTCGTCCATACTGGCTCCAGGAGACAGTTGGTCGTTGCTGGAGGGGCCGGGGTGCACGGTCCTTGTGGCCGTGCTAGGCTCGAAGAGTGGTTCCATGCACTGAGTGTGGAGCGGACTACGGTCCAGCCACCGCCTTGTGTGCGGTTGATTCCCCAAATACAGCGTGCTTGTGTTTGCCTGTGAAGAAGTGCGGGCCGGCTCCGTTGATGAAACGTGGTTTCCATCCGCATGCCTCCCGGTCTTATTCCTTCGGGTTTACACTGGATATGGGGTATGTGGTTGGAGCTGTGGGTGGTGCAGCGCAAGCCATCCATGGTCCCTCTGTAGGCGCAGGCGTCCTGTGGTTGGCCACAGTGACAGGCAAATCCGAAACCGGATGCCGCCAACCCTATGAGGCTATGCGGGTTTTCTCCGAGCTGGCTGATTTGGCTGCAAACGTTTCATCGTCAGGCTAGACGAGATCATCAGTGCGATTTATGCGGGCCACTTACAGATCCAAGTGATTATTGATCACTTGATTCGAACGTCGGCACTCGATTGGTCCACGTGAGCTGACCGTGTAGTCAGCGTTTGCGTACTGTTGGCTAGAGTCTACTTCAATGACGTTCCTTTGTCATGTTGATCTGGGGCGGAGTATTGGTTTGACTCTCAGTGCTTCGTAGGCAGTATCTAGATCTAAGTGTCTGGTGATTGAGTTCTTCCCCGAGTACCAAGCTTCGATGAACTCGTGCGCTTTTCGACTTTTTGTCCTGCCTATGATTCTGACATTCTCCAAATCAAACTAATGAAGGCGCAACGCCCATCGCGCTAGCTTTCTCCTGAGGTCATTGGCAGACTGGATCGATTCCAAGGGCTTCTGGTCCGTTTCGACGTGAAATCGCTAACCTAGTAGATACGGCCGGTATTTGTCCAACGCCTAAACGATTATGAGACATTTCTTCTCTAGGGTTACGTATTTGCGTTCTGCCGGTGTCGAAATTCTGCTGGCGTACTCGATCGTTCCGTAGCTTTGCTTCAAAACTGCGCCGACTCCGATGTCGCTGACATCAGTGGCCACCGTGAACATTTCTCCACTAATGGTTAACATTAGGGTCAGCTCCTGCCTTCTCATTTCTTGTAGAATGTGATTAAAGGCTTACTGAACTTCTCCAATCTAGATGAATCCCTTATCCTCTTTCAGTGGTCACTTTCAAAGTTTCACGGCTTACTTATTTTCTTGTTTCATTTCGTTCTTATTATCCACGAAAGTCCACTGTGCTTGATTGCCCTCGGGTTAACATCCACTCAGTCATCCACAGGTTGTTTCACTGCACATATTGAAGGTCGGCATCGTAAGTAATTTGACAGGCTTGCTTTATTACCAGCCTTTTGGCTTCATCTTCCCCTATAGCCCACCGTTCAGACGATCTGCAACATCCATCCGGCGCTGCTTTCGCTTCCGGTTACACTGAGGCATCAGGTTATGCGGTCACCAGCATGGGCACCATGTTGCCTCCATACGACAAGATAAAACCGCTGTATGTCGATGTTTCGTTCCTTCCTGGGGGCGGAAACCCACATCTGGTCGATGTCGAGTGGTTCAAACGCGTACGCGCCCGGTTCTACGTGGTCACCGACCCCAGACCGTCGGTCCGTTTGTTGGATGCCATGCTTTATGGGAAGGAAGCCTGGACTGGTTAGTTTACAAATGAAGTTATTGTTTCCACTTTCACCTACTCTAATTAACTCATTTTGGACGGCAATATATCGACACTTGTTGTGTGACACGTAGCAATTTAGTTTTCGCTGTTCGTGTCTTGTGGTAACGAGAGCGAACGATAAACACCATTCATACTCGCTGTGAAAGCTGTCCCCCAGCACCGCACACCCTATTTGGATTTCGCTAATATGGAGCTCAGTAGAGATCCTAGCATATTTAACTGTTGTGTTTTGGCGGTTGAGGGGCAAATTCTATTATCACTGCTTTTTGGTAATATTGTTTACGACGCTCAAGACGCTTCTGTCTGCGTTGGTTGACAGAAAGCATATAAAGGGTAGTCAGATTCCGCTTTCTCGTGTCCCCATTGAGTTACTTGTAATTCCTATCGCGAATACGTGTGGCAATTTCATCAACACAACTAACTCTTTTGTCCTTTCACGCTTCAGGTCCAGATTCCAAACTGGCTGTTTCGGTTATATTCACCTGTGAGTCAGATGAGCTTATGACCTGGTTGGGCAGGAATACCGCTCGCTTGAATGCATGTCACATGGATGTCGCCGCTATTGCAAGCCGCTCCCGTATTCAGCTGGTGAAGGAACCGCTTCCGACGATCGAGCAGACCATCTCTACGCAGGCTCTTTCTTGTGTGGGCTACCGAATCGATATCTGAGCTTATACGCCCATTCGCTTCAGATGCCCGGTTCACCACATTTACAGCACCTCTTTCGCTAACTTTTATCTTTTTCTTTTTTGCCTTCGACTGAATTTTCCATTCCATAAGTCATCTTCAATTCATGACTTAATTGCTGCTTACTTTCTCTTGTGTGCCATACTCACGAAGATACTTTCTCGCACTCGTTGCATTTACGCTGAACATCACTTCTCCAATTCCGACATTTTCTCCACATCAGTGTTTGCTTAACTTGAATGAGACATTTCAAATTCGTGTCAACACAGTTTCATTCCTATCCCCTTACAAATACTCTTAACTGTTTCGATGTCATTGTGATAGATAGCTTGTCCTTAGTCTTAGTTTTTATTCATTGCTTTCGACGGTGAATGCTTTCTGACCACTGATAGATGTACTCTAGCATAGGCTAGAACCGTGCGAAATTGGCTAACTTGTCGCCAAATCATCACGTTCCTTTGTATCATTCACACACTACCGAACTCGCTTGGACAGCTACGAATAGAGCCGAATCACAGCAATGTCAGATAGCCCCCATTCCCATTTTGTGGGACGACGCTTTCTCTCAACTCATTTTCACCACTATCATCTGTGGACTCTTTGACCGGACTCAAGTAGACTTTGGCACTGTTTTCCTGGTATTTGTTCCATTACTTCCTTGTCGTTGTGGACTGGACTAACCACTGCAACCCGGCTCCCGATCTTCAGCCATAGGAACACACTGCGTCTGGCAAACGAATCGCTCGTTTGATAATCAGTGCATACTTAATGGACATTGAGAGTACAGGATGAATAAACTACATTGTTATTTCTGTTAAATTCACTGATACCACTGGAGAAACCTTTAACTTATCTGCAAACGCCTACTACAGGGTTCCGGTAATTAATCTAGTGGGAACTTTGATGCGATTTACTTCAGTAGGGCGACCAATCTTAGAAGATGAGACGTCCTGTTAATTAATTCTTCATGTCGATCACCTACGCCCGCTGGTCTCCTTGAATCACAGCCCCATACCAGTGCGATTGCTGTCATGGTTTGAGCCTCTCATCTTGCTGGAAAACAGGGAGCAGATATTGCTTTTCTGGTGTTTATGTCCTAACTGAGTTTATGCACTATCGGTTTCATGCAAAACCGCTATTCTTTGGATACTTTGTCGGTAACTAATCATATGACATTAGCTTGATAATCCACAGACTACAGTGCGGCACTCACACCACCGAAGGCTATACAAACGGTACACTTTGTTTGGCTTTCGGTTTACTTATCACAACTTCGGGATTTACGCTTTTTTCAACACCAAAAGTGTTGCGTGTAGCGTTTTTCTCCTAACTACCTATTTCAGTTGTAAACGTTTCGTTGCCAAGCTAGGCAATATGGTTAGCGCGACTTTCAACATCACGACCAGCGCGCCGAGCTACAGGTACAATCAATAAAAGAATATTACCATATGTTCGACTGTTTCTGCGTAAATATCGCATCTATGAACGACTTTATTTTGTACAGTGCGTGTCCTGTGTGCATAAACATCCTAGCTGGGACTAAGCGTATAACTATAATGTTACGCTCGCACCCCCCCTCCCTAATGGGGTATATCGCGAACAGCCGGTATTAGGCCACCTCTTATCTGGAGACGGTCATCTAGGTGCAGTCACAGTATTCATCCACCGAAATCATTCCGTATCACTATTTGTTTATCTTGGTGGATACGGCGGCATGAATTGCTCGGTATCCGATTGGGCTGACTATGCTGTCTACTTTTCCACTGACCTGGATAATGCGAACTTGACTCACAGCATTTCCATAGGCAATTGAGTTCGGTGATGGTAAGTTATCATAGTATAATACTGGGGGTAATCATTTTCGAAAGATGTCCGCCATAGACACACATCCTTAAAATCATCAGAGGGATGTCTCGTTCACTTGACACTTGTCATAAGCTCACCTACGTTACCTGCCTATGACCGGTAACGCCCATGACACTCTGCTTCTGAGGTGTGCGTTGACACCTGCAACGCATTCTTATCAATGGACCCAAGCAGACGGCGTAAGGTGGATAACGAGGACTGACTAGTGGAATGTGCCTACGGTGTGTTGCCCGCG
>CALYDF020001710.1:11101-26061 GCA_944474145.2 Dicrocoelium dendriticum
AAGTGGTACCCACAGGACGCAATTCCTAACTCGTTTTGAACTTCTCCGATCAGAACGGCGGCCTGGCAATCAATCAAAAAATTTGGGCTGGTTATCAGAAGAGGACAACGGCTTTAAAGAACAATAACAATAATTATTTTTGTACTTTCTTTTCCGATATGTGTACTGGTAACCCATTTTGTTTGAATAACCTGCATTTTGGACTTTTGTCACTTACACGCGGCCGTGTGCACGTTGTGTTTTGCCCTGACTTTAATTGTGTGCTGTGACCACTGTGACGTTAGCCGCCATCGGAATCAGTTCTTCCCTGCGTTTTTCAGCCATTGGAGATCTTTTGTTTCCCCTGGCTTATTGCATGCTATATAACTAAGGGCATTGGCGGGATTTCGTCATGGAATCCCGCACAAATAAAATGAAGAACAGGGTGGTTCTGCTGTGTATTCATCAAGTTGTCGAAAGCCACCTTTAGAACTGGGCCTATGGAAAGTGTCGCTTGGTCCCCTACCTGTCTTTGATGTTGACACAAACTTACGCAACTGGCTTCGTCGCATGAGAATGTCCCTTGCTTGCGTCCCGGAAGAACACAGGTCCTCGGTTATGACGAATTCCCTCAGTGACTGGTTCCAGAAGATTTTGTTATCTACTGCTATTCGCCCGGATGCCTCTGCCAGAAAGCTGGAATCAGTTAGAGGCCCATTTTCCGGACGAAGAGCACGGGTCTGCTACTCGATTCATATTTTGGAAGAGGTTTCGTCGAGAAGCAGAGTCGCCCGATGCCTTTTTGTGGGATCTTCGGGTACTATCGGCCAAGGATTTCCTAAGGAAATCAATAACAGAAAGAGGGCCTTCAGCTTGGAGCGGTTTATTGAAGGCATCAACGACGATCGCACTTTGGAGCTTTTTATACGAGAGACGCCGACAGACTTAGCGACCGCGGCGCGGCTTGCACGCGAAGAAGAAATGATCCGCGATAGGCGTCCAAAGGAGTTTGACAAGCTGATGGCTATCAGTTGTGTGCCGCCGACGAGGAACCGGACTGAACAGTCTCACAGCCTAAGCGCACATACCTGCCGTCGTCATTGTCCCAAGTGCCAGCTTTCACCCTATGAGAAGTCAGTAAGACGCCCCCGCAAGTTCCTAAGGCGCGAACAATCACCTGAAGTGCGATTCATTGACGGTGATTCAGAACTTCCTTGTGTACCTTTGGTGTCTTCTAAGCATTGTGAATCCCCAGCTGTGGATGTAGTAATCAATACTCAACGGTTGCGTGACCTCATTGACACTAGCGCAGTATTTAACCCTTTACAATCCTGTTTCTTGTCCTCTTCAGTAGTCACTAGTCCCAGGCATCAAATCAGAGTGGCTAATGGGATGGTTCTGCTTACCCATGGTGTAACTTCCGTAGATTTGCTGCTCGGTCAAGGGCTTCTTTCTCATGAGTTTTACATAGCTGATCAAATTCCATGGGACGCGCTACTGGAGTTGATTTCTTAAGTCGGTATGCTTGCGACATCCATCTGATCCCCGTTGTTTTAACAGTACATGGCAGCTTGCTCCCTCTAAACTTCAAACCGAGTAATGGCTACGTGAAAAAGCTTTTTACTTAGGGTGCTATCACCGTAGACGTTGAAAGGGAGATAACGGAATTGCTTTCATCTGTGAGCCCCGCTGTTGACGGTGATGCTCGGACGCGCCTGGGAAATGTACTGCGTTCACACAAGCACGCGTTCGCGTGGAAATGTACATCTTTGGGTAGAACGAGAGTACTCAAGCATCGGATCGAAACCGGGGATGCGCCAACAATATGGCATGCGCCAGGCGTGTCCCGCCCGTGTGTAGACAGGAATTACAGAAAGTGGTGGAGCAGGTGTTAAAAGATCATATCATACGTCGTTCGCGATCCCCTGGGCGGCCCTTATTGTATTAGTCAAAAAGAAGAATGGAACACTGCGCATCTGTGCAAACTATAGGAAGCCTAATGACATTACACGAAATGCTTCTTTCCTGCTTCCTCGCATTGATGACACTCTGCAATCATTGCATGGCGCCACCTAGTTCTCTACTTTGGACCTCGCCTCAGGTTATCGGAAAGTTAAAGGACGCCCCATTGACATTTAAAAACTGTCTTCGTTATACCCAGAGTGCTATATGAGTTTCAGACCATGCCGTTTGGGTCGGCTAATGCACCAGCGACCTTCCAGTGATTGATGCACATTGTACACAGAGAGCTGCAGCTAAGCAAATATCTTGTATACCTTAATGATGTCATGGTGCATGGACGTACTCTCGAGTAACATCACACTAACCTAGAAACAAGGCTGCAGTGCCTTAGCTCTGCTGGATTGAAGTTGAAGCCGTCTAATTGCGGCTTGTTGAAAGAGGTTAAATATCTAGGTCACGTGAGCAGAGATTGCGGGATCCAGAGCGACCCTTCGAAAGTACAGAATATCCTAAGCTGGCCTATTCTCGAGCCCGTGGAAGAGGTTCGGCGCTTTCTGGGTCTGGGTTCTTACTACACACGCTTCGTGAGGGACTATGCGGATATGGCAGCACCCTTGCACCGACTCACGGCGAAGGGTCTGCCTTTCCACTGCAGCCGGCAGTGTCAGGAATCTTTTGATGAGTTACGTCATACTTTGGCCAGCGTCCCAGTCCTTGTCTGCCCGGATGTGTCACCACAAGCCGCTCCATACATTTTGGACACTGACGCTAGTGAGGCTTGTATCGGAGCTGGGTTATCACACATTTCTTGGGAGGGTATGAACAGGTTGTCGCTGCCGTTAGCCGCAAGTTAGCAAAATGGAGCGAAACTATTGCACCACTAGGAAGGAAATGCTTGCTCTGGTCTCCCTCGTTAAACATTTCCGGCATTTCTTGTTGGGTCGACACTTTATAGTTCGTACCGATCATCAGACGCTCCGTAGGTTGCTGGAATTTCGCCTACCCGAAGAGCAAGTTGCGCTTTGGCAAGAACAACTACAAACCTTCGACTTTCAATGTCAAAATCGCCCCGGAAAGCAACACAGAAATACAGACGCCCAGTCTCGCCGACCGTCTACGGCACACGGGGATGGTCCGTCGTGTTCAACCGCGAACGTTGCCGTTGTGTCTCCGAACGATTCGGATAAAACAGATTGGGCATCAGCTCACAGTACAGACCCAGAGACCAAGCTGCTTTGTGAGCGCTTACGACAAGGGAGTGTGAAGCCTACAAAAACAAAAATGGCTGGCTCTAGCTGGGAAGCGCCCTACTTGTGGCATCTGAGGTCGAAAATTCGGCTATGGGATGGTGTCATGTGCTACCAGGTTGGTCCGAAGTACTCCAGCAGACTTATGGTTCCACAGTCCATGGTGCAGCGTATGCTCGAACAGCTACATAGGGAGTTGGTGTATACGGGACAACGGAAAGCAGAGCCAGCAGCAGGGTTGCTTTTTAGGTGGCCTCAACAGCGTCGAGATATTGTGAACGTCTGTAACGCGTGCCATGGGTACCTCCGCTTTAAGCAACCACAAACGATGAACAAGGCCCCTTGCAGCCCAAGGTGAATGGATATCCCAACTAAACCGTAGGTTTAGACGTCCTTAGTCCCCTGCCTGAAAAGCCACGCGGGATTAGGTATATTCTTGTTTTGGTTGATTATTTCATCAAATGGAGTGAGGCAATACCAACCCTGTACACCGACTCCAGCTTCACAGCTCAGCTTGTGTTTGGTCACTGGAGTTCACGGTGGGGAGCACCTGAGCAACTTCATTCAGATCGTGGTTCGAATTTAGAAGGCTTGGTAGTATCTGAACTACGCCAATTACTAGGCATTCGAATGACTCGGACAACAGCCTACCATCCCAGGGCAATGGCCAAGTAGAGCGCACAAATCGACCGCTGAAGGCACTTTTAAAAGCATTCACAGAGGAACCTCGCAGCCGCGATTGGGTATTGCACTTCCACAGTGCCTCCTGTCCTATCGCTCCATTGTTCACTCATCTGCTGCTAATACTCCACACTTCATGATAAATGAACGCGAAATGAGACTACCGATGGATTTGACTGTGCCAACCGCGACTGATGATTCCCTCCTTGTCACAGACTATGCCGTTCGTCTACGTCAGGATCTGCCCAAAGCTTATGCGCCCGCGCGATAGCAATTAGGAGCTGTCCGTCGATTTCAAAAGGATTATCATGACCAGAAAGTGCACGGCTGTCCACTTCAACCTAGACAGCGAGTCTACCTCTACACTCCGAATCCATCCCAGGGCGTTCCGACAAAGCTGCACAATGAGTGGTCTGGCTCATTCGTTGTCGTGAAAGTATATACTGATTCTAGCTGTCGAATATATAGACAAGGTGAAGACACCGACCGTTCAACGGTTGTCCATTTCAATGGTCTCAAACCGGCAACTCTCAGTAAACATCTCCTTACATCGTCTCAGCGTCCAGTAACAGCAGCAAACCCAAGAGGTGCATTAACAGAAGTGAAAGTAATGACCACAGAGCCGCACGTATCGATTACTAATTAGGGCGGCGAGGACGACGCCTCCCGGGGAGGGGATGTTGTAGCGCCCATGATCTAACTATTTTTGACCTTCGTTGTTTTTCCTTTCAGATCGTCGGCCTGACGATCAATCAAGAAACGTGGCCTGGTTAACAGAAGATGACAAGTGTTTTAAAGAACAATAGTACTAATTAGTTTTGTGCTTCCTATTCCGGTTTGTGTACAGTTAACCCCTTTTGTTTGAATAACCTGCATTTTGGACTTTTGCCAATTACACGCTGCCGTGTGCACGTTGTGTTTTGCCCTGACTTTATTCGTGTGCTGTGACCACTGTAACGCTTGCTGCCGTCGGAATCAGTTCTTCCCTGCGTTTTTCAGCCAATGGCGATCTTTCGTTTTCCTTGGATTATTAAACACAACAGTACTCACCAAACGGCTCTGTGAAAACGGACGTGCCATCAGTAAACCAAGTGGACGTATAGAAGGTTAAAACCTCCGTAATATACGCTAAACCAATCTGCACAGGAGCTGACAATAATCTACTGCATGACCTACATGCTTACGAGAGTGATACTGCCCCTACTACAAAAACCTCCTTATGTGGCAGTATAAAAGCTTCTGCGCAAAGTAATGAGACTTTAGACCCGTTATCTTACAAAACCTTTACCTTACAGTCGTCTAACAACACTCCAGCGGACACCCTGTTGGCTCACAATTACCTATACGGCCAGTTACCTCAGTGTAGCTTCCCAGATCGCTGTGAGGTAACAGTTGCAACATTGTATTACCTGCACATGAAACATCTGCTTCACTCTTCACTGACTCCACCGTTGTGACACACAGGAATACTACACACGACCCCGACTTCACTCCCTCTAAGGACGCACGCAGTCGAACCTGCAATATGCTCCTTATCAATGCAAGGTCCATGAAACACAAAATGCGCTACATTGGTCCATTTATTCTTCTCTCCTCTCCACAAATTTTTCTGATCACGGAAACCTGGCAATCCTCAAGCACCCCCTGACAACTATCTAAATATCACCGGGTACACCACGTTCTGCAATGGACGCATGAACCAACGCCGACGTGGATGCCTTATTTACTTAAGGGACGACTTTGGTGCCTCTGACTTGGAGTTGTTACCAATTGGAGGGCTTTGAGGATTCAAGCTGGCTCCAGACTAATGGGGTACACATGACCTCCTAAGTGGTTGCATTAACCACCCCATATGCTTCTAATACCAAGATTATTGTACTAGTAAACCACTTCATTGATGTCTCCACAATGTCACTGCGCTACGAGATAGGGGTGGTGACTTTAACATGCCACATATCTCTTGGAATGGCAAGAGTGCACCTCTCAGCAACAGCGGCTTTGCTGACAACATATATATGAACAATTGGATTCAACACGTCCATGTTCCGACGAGGCTCTGTAACACTCTCGACTTAATTTTTACGCTTGGCATCTCGGATGCTGTTACTAGCGTAAAAGACAACATCCCAGGAAGCGACCACAAGGTAGTTCATCTATCATTTACGCTCTCTATCTCACCCCATCGCTCAACTAGTCTAGCTGGTGAATCGCGGATGTTCAGAAGCATTAACTGGGATAACTTTTCTATGCTTGTCCGATCAGCTAATTGGGATACCTTTTCTTGTCCAAGGATGTGGACACGGCCACTCATGAACTCTACAACAACATCACCAACTGTTTAGACGTGGTCGCTCCGCTAATGCACAGCCACAGGTCAAAACCGATAAAGCGTTCATCCCATCTAAACAGGGTGCTGATGAAGCTCCGGAAAATGCGTCACCAATACTCTAAGACGCATGATTTCCATATCCTTGTTCGCATGAACAAAGTCATAGACAACTGGCAGCACTCCCGGGTGATGGTTAAGCTAGCTGAAGAGCGCGCTGCCTATAACAGCAACAATAAAACCAAGTCCCTCACTCAGCTATTGAAATATAGAAACAATCGTACAGCAACATCCATCACCTCTCTAAGACTCTCCGATGAGTCCGTAATTAGCGATCCGAAGGAAATAGCTGAGATTCTCAATAGCCACTTCTGCGATTGCTTCACTGACATCAACCTGATCTTGCCAACTGCTGTGCCTAAACTTACCCACGACTCGCTAGACATAATTACCTTCGACCTACGTTCTATAATCCGAGTAATTAGATCACTTAAGCTGTCACTACACCCTGGCCCTGATGGTCTCCCATCTGCACTGCTGATACTCGGCGGCCAGGACCTTCCTGTTCTACTTCTTAACTTATTTACACTCTCAATGAAATTCGGCGTGTATCCAAACACGTGGAAGCATTCCATAGTCATCCCTAGACATAAACAAGGTAGCCGTCAAAACATAGAAAACTACCGCCCCATCAGCCACACGCCTATTGCCTCGAGAGTGATGGAAAGAATTGTTAAGGAGAACTTGCTGAACTTTCTACTTAGTCGCAACCTTAGCAATAGACAACAACACGGATTTTTACCGTCCAAATCTTGTCAGACTTGCCAATTTGAGTTTCTTAACAATGTGACTGCACAGAGTGATGCTAAACAAGCACTGGTCATAATCTTCCTTGACATGAGAAAAGCTTTTGACAGAGTACCACAAGCAGAACTATTAGTAAAGCTTGAATCCTACGGAATCTCAGACCGCCTGCTCTTATGGTTCCAGTCTTATCTCTCATCTCGCACGCAATCAGTAAACGTGGACGAGTCTATATCACTCCCCAAACCAGTCACAGGTGCCGTTTTTCAGGACACCGTACTGGGCCCACTGCTATTTTTGCTATATATAAATGATGTTTCCCAAGTAATACAATATGGCAAGTCCTACCTGTTTGCCAATGACCTCAAAATTCTGTTTTCCATTTACCCATCAAACATGCAAGCCGGACCATATGGGCCCAAACTACTGGCTTCATCTGTACTAGTTCAAATTCAAGTTCAAGTTCAAGTGGGACCGGAACAGTAAATAAATAAATAAATAAATAGTATATTCTCTGTAAAGCGAGACACACCTCTAAAAGGCATGATCAAATAAAAAGATAAGCACGCATGCGTGTGCAGGGGGCGGATGGGTGTGATGCAATGCAGAGTGAGTAAATTGCGACGTGCATGTGGCTGGCCGTTTGAGTGTAGTGCGTGCGGTCTGATTGTGGTTCGAGATTGCGTATTGCGGTGTGTGTGTGTGGTTAGTGAGGACGCACGTGGAGAATGCGTATGGATGGTAGTTGGGGCGGTATGTGTGCGATGCCTTGGTGTAATGATGTTGTCAATGAGATCAGTGTGTAGGTGTGCATGGGTTGTTGAGTTGTATGGTGCATTGGGTTTGCGTTGTGTACGGTCGCGGTGAGTTGCTTGGTGTGGTGTGTTGCGCGTGCGCATGTGTTTTGTTCGTGATAAACGAGCCACTCAGCACAGGCCAGTTCCTCCACTGCGGACTAGATGGGCTAGCGGACACGCGAGCAATCGCGACACCGTAGCACCACCCGGCCCGAATGGACGATCAACCAGGGAGGCGGCCGAGTCTGCGCGTACAACCGGTGAACGAGCTATTCGCATCGTCACCCGACTGGCAGACAGCCACACACCCGGATCACGCTCGGGACTAGGCCACGCGCATCATCATCGCGGTTCCATCGGCCAGGGTCAGTTTGACTGACGTCCTGGTGATACGTACTGTAGGAATGATCCCTAGAAGTACGATAGGTCCCCGTGATGCTCCTGATGCTCTTGATGCTACTAATCATGCTACCATGTACAGTATTTTAATATGCTAATCATGCCCAAAAGGTGTGCCTCGCATTGTCGAGAATAACATATTTATTTATTTACTTAGATTCAAAGCGACCTTAGGGCTCTGGGTGTTTGGTGCAACATTTTGAATCTGGCATTCTCACCGGCGAAGTGCAATGTCCTCTCATACCGATGCATCCTTTCGCCTAAGTCCTTAGCAATTCAAGACACTCCGCTTGTTAATAGCCTCACAGTTCGAGGCCTAGGTGTACATTACTCTAGTGGTCTGAACTTCACAGAGCAGGTGAGCCACTGCTCAGCAAAATCAAGCTCCCTCACGAGCTACATATTAAAATACACGGCACTGCAAGCATCTAGGCTTGCTCTACACAAAACCCGCGCCCGACATCTGCTGGAATAATGCTCATTTGTGTTTACCAACACCAGAAAATGCTCCAGCGTAGCCCATGAAAAGGTTCAACGATCGTTTACCAAACGCCTTCTGAGCCACTCTACTCTCAACTATCGCGGTCTGTGCATCAAACTAGTGCTAGAGCCTTTATAAATATATAATTAAATAAATATTTTATTCTCGAATACGCGAGACACGCCTATGGAGGCATGCTCAGGTATGTGCAACTGTACAGACACTTAAAGGTAACTGTAACAGTGACGGTAGCAAAGTGTTCATATAAATAAATAAATAGTTTATTCTCAAATGCATAGACACATCACATCAGGCGTGATCAAGGTTTAAAAGCAGTTGTATACCTCGACGATACTTCTTGTTCAATCGTTTGTAGTTGAAACGGTTAAAGACCTATAAATGCAATGAACTGTACATGTAGACGGAGAGTAACATATTCGCGCATGTGTCGGAAAGAGTTGAAATATGAGTCTAGTCGAATTGCCAATATGTACTTGTGGGCAGTGACTTTATTCAGTGGCGAGTCACATCCGCCACGTCGCAGTATCGTTAAGCAGACATCTGTGAATTTTTATAGGGAGAACGCTTGTCAGGCGAAAACCCACCACGTCCTGCAACACTGCCGTAAAGCATTTTGAACATCAATGTATGACTGGCAAAGCCGGTTGACGACTGATCTCATAGTCGGTTATTCGCAGACAAATGGCTCCTAATTTCCCCTGTTAATTGGACAGGTAATATGATCGGGGCCGCCATGATTGTTGGGGCCGGTTGAGGAGGGGAACATTGCGAATATTCGTCTTGTTGTGTGTACAGGTGAGCAAAAGTTCAAATTTTCTGCTGTCTGGATTCTCCAGATGTATAATGTATGGGAGTATGAAGACATGTCCAGTTCTCCATACTGGACAAGGGTTGTGGTGATTGTATTTGGGTCCTTTTGGCGTTCAACCATGCTCCATATAAGTCCTTGTCGGTGGTTACGTCCACCTTAGGCGAAAATTGTTCCTCAGTCCAATCCCAGATCTCCAAGAATTTCCGGACCTAGGAGAAAAGGGTAAGTGAAGGACAACCGAGAGGAGACCGCAAGAACAGGCATGAAGTTAAACATTGTTAAAGTCTTATGTTACAACATTTGGTCTTGAGACAAAAGCATGTACACTGTGCAAAAATAATTATGCTGAAAGTGCCTTTTGAATATCCTGTAGAAACATTAGCTGTATAGGTGGATTGCTAACGCCTGCGTAGAGACAAGAGCGTTGTACCAGTAAGTAATCTACGAAGTATCGGTTTAGTATGAGCCAACAGTTGCGTGGGGAAGAGCAAAGAGAGTTAGAACATTGGTGGTGATTGCAAGGTGCATGGACAGCAAGTAGCTAGCGCAATATGATATGGAGTGCAGAATAAGTGAAAACAAATAGGTTGCCGCGAGAGAGATCTAAAGGTCAGTTGGCGGTAGGGAAGCGGTAAGATTGGATGCATATATTCTAAAGGAATAAAGGTTATTGAGATAAGGAGTGGCTCCTAACAAGCGCTGGATAATCGCACATGCATGGAGCCTATGACCACTAGCTACCCCTAAACAGAGGTGCCGAATTTAAGACGACCGACGGATGGTGGCGCTAGGACAGACTATCAGTGGCCAGAAGCAGCCATTCGAATCAGACGTTTAGTCACTAGTGTGTGCCTATAGGATCACTGAATGCATCAACAAGCCAGTGGAGGTAAGTGATAGACATTCCAGGGAAATGTATGATGGAGAGACAAGGAGTGTATCCTAACAAGCTCAAGATCTGCGCAGAGGGGACATGGAGTATATGGTAAATTGCTGTAGTAGTGAGGAAGATATGAAGAGATACAGATAGTGGCGCTATGATTGAGAGTATAAGTGGCCAGCAAAGGTATTCGGATTAGGCCTGCTAATTACCAGTGGACACCTACAGTGACAGAGGAAGTCAACAAAACACCAAAGGTGTGGTGCAAACGATTCAAGAGATTAAGTGTTGGAGAGATAAGGAGTGACTCCTGGCGCAAAGGTCAATCCTACCTACAATGATTCGCTACAGCTGAAAAGTGGTGACGAAGAACTGATAATGGTACTAAGGGAGAGAGTATCGACGGCTGGCAATGGCATTGGGGTGAAGCCTACTAGTGGCTAGTGGATACCCAAAGTGTCCCAGAATAAGTCAACAGACAGGAAGTGTATGTGACACAGACAGTCCCAAAGGATGAAGGTTGGAGATAAAAGAGTGTGGCTCTTAGCATGCTCTGGATATGCGCAGAGATGGTTGCAGCCTACGAAGAATGGCTCTTGCTAAACAGAGGTGGCAAAGGTAATAAAATAACATAATGGTACTTAGGGAGGGAGAGTATCGACTGCTAGCAATCGCATTGTGGTGAAGCATTCTAGTGGATGCCTAGGGTGTCCCATGATAGGTCAACTGATAGCAAATGTATGTGCTGCAGACAGTCCTAAAGGATGAATGTTGGAAATTATAGAGAGTGACTCTTAGCAAGCTCTGGATATGCGCAGAGATGATTGTAACCTAAGACCACTATTTGCTACTAAATAGAGGTGCTGAGGTTAAGAGGATCGACAGATCATGGCGCTATGAAGAACTGCAGATGGCCAGATGCAACCATTGCATTGAGCAATATGGTGATTGGTGGATTCCTACAGTGTCACAGAATACATCAACAAGCCATCGAATGCAAGTAATACAGACGTTCTAAGAGATTACTGGATGAGAGGACAAGGGATATCTCCTAGTAGCTCTGGAGATGCGCAAAGATGTATGGAGGAAAACGTGATGAAGATAAGAGGAACGAAGGATAATGGTGCTAATAGAGAGTCCTCATCATCATCATTACACATTAGCTGGAGGTGGAAAACATCTCAGCTATTGTGCCGCAATACAAAAGGCAAGAAAAGAAAAAAACAGTGGCACGCCCGCTGAGTCCCCAGTAAAGGATGGACATCGTTCCGGAGAGCTAACAGCTGGCTGCCGTAAAAGAAAGTCATATTATGCCTAACGATTGAGATCGTGATTGGAGGGGGATGCTAAACAGGAGGTGGATGGACAAAGGAACACTCAACACAAACGCCATTGGGGCCGGCTCCTAGCCATATCAACAAGTGTGTCCAAACAAACGTGTTCACCGTCCTTAGGACCCCAGCCAGGCAGTCGGGATGCACCAACCGACGCCAACTTCGCAGTGAGGGTTTTCATTTCTCTCGACCAAGTCATCACTTGGCCTCCCCTCCTCCTCTTCCAACCGCACCCACAACGCGCAAACAATGCACGTCGTGGGAGTAGGTGTGCTGGCATGCGCAAGACGTGGCCCAGCCATCGGAGCTTGGTGCGTGATATAATCGTGCTGAGCGGTTCACTTGCTCTTCCTGCACCAAATACGCGACGCCGATCACGCTCATTGCTCACGCGGTGTTCCCACCAGACATGAGCTAAGCTGCGAAGGCAGCGATGATCGAATGTGACGAGTCTCTTCAGGTCTGTCGACCTGATGGGCCAGGTTTCACAGCCATATAGGAGAGTTGAACGGACGGCTGCGTTGTAAACCCTGCCCTTCAGGGCAAGAGTAATGTCGCGTCTGCGCCACAGGTGGCGGAGATTGGCAAAATTACATCGAGCTTTTGCTGTACGGTTCGTAACCTCATCTTCAATCGCACGGGTGCTAATATAGCTGTCCAGGTACTTGAATTCCTGAACGACTTCTAGCAGATCACCACAAAGCGTTGGCGCAGGGTTGGGTCCCTGCCAACCTTGGAGAAGTACTTTGCATTTCGATGGAGCAAAGCATAGCCCAAAACGACTGACAGCCAGTGCTTATCGGTTCAGTGCTCTTTGGCATGTTTGGGAGCTGTCACAGATTAGGGCAATATCGTCTGCATATTCCAAGTCAAGAAGGCGCTCAGCAGGGAGTAGCTCCATACCTTCTAGGTCGTGTCCAGCGAACGCTGTTTCCATGACTTCATCAATAGCGAAGTAGAAGAGGAAAGGTGACAGCGGGCATCCTTGTCTCACACCGCTGTTGATACTGAAGGGTGGCGAGAGTTTGCCATTGTGGTAACCAAGTCAGCAACATCGATTGGCTCGATCTCAGTGGTTGGCTTGCTGACTCATTCCTATATTCCTATTGGTTGTGTGTGTCTATCGCTTGACTCTCCGTTTAACAAGGGATTGACTCAGTTGTACTTGGTTAATTTTGCGAGATACATTTTACCTTTCCTACGGCTTTCTTGATACAACCTTGTGGCGTCGCGGGGGCAGAAATGCACCTTTCCATCCAACCCCCATCTCCATTTTGGACTGATTGCGGCAGCAGACCGACATCGGATGCCTGGTTCCGTTGGAAAACATCCTTTCTAAACTACTTGGATTTAATCAGCGACCTCGCTACTGCTCTTAGTGAGGATAAAAGATTGAAGCTGCTTCGTCATTTACTCGGAGATGAGGGACAGCGACAATTCGACGATTTGGGACTCCAAGGATGCAAATCGGTCATGGACGCCTTCAATGCTCTCGAGTGTACATGGAGTTACCAAATGAACGTGTTTACCGCGCGATATATTTTCTCCCGAATACACCAAGAAGCAGGCGAACCCTTGAATGATTTCATTGCTCGGCTGAGTCGTGCAGTACGACCGTGTGCCTACTCGTCTATTCCACAGAAAAAGATTGAAGGCTGTATGCTCACTCAGCAACTGATCACTGGAATCGCTGACGATCGCATACGTGAGGGGCTATTGCAGGAAGACGCTTGCACACTAACCTGGGATCGAGCTAGCGAATTAGCCCGAGTAAAGACAGAAATTTCATTGCAATCGAAGCAGTTTTGTTCCACCAGCTTAGCTGAAGTGGCGAGAGTACAAGCTTTCCGGCAACGTCCGACAGACAAACTTTCTTGCTATCGTTGTGGGAGCACGTCTCACAAAGCTAATTTGGCCGGTTGTCCCGCACGCAGCTTCAAATGTAAAAGCTGTGGTAAAAGTGGTCACTATGCCCGGTGTTGTCGATCGCAGGCTGTCGCGCTCATTAAAGATGATGCTACACCGGAATGCCATGTTACCGCTCCAACACAAGACAATATCTATTCAATCACCGCTGACTCCATACCTTCAGGTTGTGTAACCATATCCGTTGTTGAACCGAAGTTTCCCGCTGCTGACATTCGTACTGTATTGTTCCTTACTGTTAAAGGTGCTGTTCCATTGGAAATGGAACTTGATTTTGCTTCTCCAGTTACTATCGTGTCTTGCCAATTTTATGAGCGCTACCTATCACAGCATACTTTACATCCCACCTCACATACATTCTGGAGTTATAGTGAGGACACACTAACCATATTGGGATTTATTATCGTGCCTTTGCAGTGGCATTCTGTGATTGCCGATGTCGCAGTGTATATTTCTTCGGACAACAGACGACCCTTGCTTGGGCGGAATGCTATGGTGGCTTTGTACATTGTATCATCATTCGACCGCATGCTTATCTCTTCCGTCAACGTAGCACGCTGGCAGGAACATTATCCGCAGCTCTTCCAGAAGTCCATCGGCCGTATTCCATGTGGTGTGCATCGAATTCAGCTGAAACCGAATGCGAAACCGGTCGCCATTTGTCAACCTCGACCCATTCCGCTAGCGAAACTTGAAGCGGTCTCTGCAACCCTGCAAGCGATGCTAGCAAATGATTTGATTGAACCCATCGATTGCTCTGAGTGGGGGCATCCAATGGCTTGTGTCATGAAAAAGAGATGGTACTGTCCGGATATGCAACAATTTGCAGGCGCTGAACAAACAGATCGTCGTAGAACGCTTTGTTTTGCCATCTAATGATGAACTCACTGTACGTTTGGCTGGTGCAACTGTTTTTCCAAGCTAGATTTGAAATGTGCGTTTCTCCATATGCCATTGGCCGATGATTCCAAACACCTAACTGCCTTCCTCGCTCCTGACGGCCTATTTCAGTACCAAGTCTTACCCATGTGTTTGAGTTCCGCGCCCGCCGCCTGGCAAAAGTTCATGACTCACGCCCTGGCAGGTATCGATGGGCAGGTTGCCTACATGGATGATATTTGTGTTTTCGGCCGCTCACAGGAAGAACATGATGAAAGGTTACACAAAGTCCTCCAGCGCCTCAGTGATCTCAATTTGCGTCTGAACGCAGAAAAATGTCTCTTCAGTGCACCAGAAATTCAGTTTTTGGAACACGTCATTTCACGCAGTGGCATTCGACCAAGAGATGAAAATACCAGGGCCATCTCTCAAG
>CALYDF020001711.1:0-26308 GCA_944474145.2 Dicrocoelium dendriticum
GTGCGTCGCCGAATGTCTTTATGAGCCTATATTTTTGGAACACTGGCGTGAGCGCAGATAGTGTGTTCAAACACTCATCTGCAAACAGCGAGATGCCCTTGTGTGTTTTGGACAGTGTTTGCAGGGTGCATTTTTGGATCAACTGAGTTTTCTGGATGAGAGGAACAATCACATAAATTACTGTATGGGATATCAGCGTGGAAAGTTGATTTGTTGGTTGTTTTATCGTTGTCAGAGATGTACGAATTATTTGGCTCCCGCAGAGAATTTCCACCACCAAAACAAGTCTGCTGGCAACATGGAAAGCTGGCTCCACGACGTTCCTGACTAACGATTATGCTTCGACAATCAAAGTCGTAATAAAACATTTGATAGATAGTTCAGAGCAATTTGAACACAAAAACTGATTCGTCACTAAGCATTAGCACAACCATTAATACATAAAGCTCACGGGAATACAAGGTTCACTGCCTAATTTTAGCAAATATAAGGATTCTAAATGATACTTCTAGTCCGAAAAATACTGCAATAGCAAATCGCTTGAGCTGCGCTCAAATGCTTTTCCTTAATGGGGATATGCTATTTCTGTTCATAGTAACTATCCGTAAAATTAAAAATCGATAAGTTATCCATAGTCAACTTTATCCCATATGTTAAAACTAAGCACTGTGACGATCTTGGTTGGTTATCAATTCCGTATTCTCTTTTCCTGGGAAAAATTATTAAGAAGCTTTTTAAATATGCCCAATAGGAATAACTAAAGAGTCCCACCCAATCACTATTTGATAAATACTATTCACCTAGTGGTTTCCGGCATCACTAAAGCAGCCACGCGACCTGGTTGAGAGACTAGGTTGATAAAACAAAATTGCATAGTTTTTTTCTTTGAAGTAGCAGATTGCTTGTCCTTTCATCTTTTCACCTATTTTAGAAGAATGTCAACGCACCTTATTCATTTCGCGATTCGTTGACACTCGGCCTGCACAACTGAATTGTTTTAGCCCATTTGTGGTTATCTTTCAGTGGTCTTACTGCGCCAAAATCCATGGTAGGCTTTAACTTTCGTAAAAAAGCTGTTAAATTTGGAAGCTTTTATCCACATGACACGGTTACACATTGTTGTAAAAACTGGGGGAATGCAACTTTAATGAGATTAGACAATATAATCAATCATCACATCTGTAAATTAAATAAAGTTGACCAGGTTGCTAGGATGAGAATTAAACATGCATTTTAAACTAATATAGCTGACACAGATGTTGATGCAAACTTAAGGGTTAATAGTGATATATGTCTGTTTATCGATGCATGATTAAATTTGTAAAAATTAAGAATTTGGGTGGTAGAACAAAACGAATATATGGCCGTATCTACAGTAACTCAACAGAAAACAAGTTTCAAATATTTAATAGTCGAATTTTGGAGCACTTGCCGTGTGTCTTGGATTGCGACGCGGAATCCCACTCGTTGCGTCGGTTGACTTGGAAGTCAGCCTCTGCCATTACCATCACTGGGACTGGCACCGAAGTGAAAGGTTTTGGTGTGGCTCTCTTCCATCCCTGCACTCCACAACCGATGGTTCCGTCTTGGTTTAGACTCATCACTTAGAAATGGATGAGCTGGGGGTGGAACTCGCGCATAGTGGTTGGTGGTTATCCCTATGGTCACTAGGCCAATGAGCTCCGCGAGCAATGTTTGACCCAGAGGTTAGATGAATGTCGAGTTTTGGAGAGATGGAGGAATATTGCCATTAAGCACTTTGAGCCTGTGTAGTATATCAGCAACCCAGGTTTGATTTGATATTGCCATAAATGTAAGCATTGCTTACCTGTTTCACTTCAAACAACCCAATCACAAAACGAACTTTGAAAGATATCGTTTTGTGCTAGCTGATTACATGTAATCGAGCAACAGTTTAAACGAGCATGGATGCGAAGGGACCAAAATTTGAATTTTGTTTGCCTAGGCACATGCCACAAGGGATCATTAAGGGTATGAGCCTAACCACACAAAATTCAAACTTTTGATTCTTTTGCATTTATGCTCGCTTAAACTGCTGTCAGTTTCCTTATGATCAGGGAGCACGAAATGACAACTAATTAAGTTCAGGTTGCTAAATATATCAAAATCAATACATATATACGTATATATACCTATATTTGTGTACATGTAGTTGAGAAAAAAGAAGAATCTGCGCGTATGCAAAGTTGGACTTGTTGGGATGCGCAACACTAAAAGGAATCTGCGCGTATCTTTGGCAGCGGATGACCAGACCGGACGGCTACACGGTGAGCCTGAAGTGAATACCTTAACGCATTCGCACGCTTGCGATCCCCCTTATCTAATGCACAAATTAGACTGTACATATAGACACCAACACCTAAGTCAAAACCATATAGCTCAACCATTTGTTTATTTATTATTCTTTTTGGCAACCCTAATGATGTCAGTTGCTACCCTCTTCATAAATCGCTTTCCTTCAAATATACATCAAAATGACGCTGGACCTTACCGTGCTGCGATGGTTTGTGTGCCTCAACGATCCATTGAGCTATGTTAAGTGGTGCATTTTTGCACCTTCAGAGCCAATCATAGCAGATTGGTCAATGTATAGAGGCCAGACAAACTAAGCCTAGTGGTCCTCCAGGTTGGGGGTTGGAACGGGTGTGGCTCCTTAATACTCAAAACGGACTCCTTGTAGACCAACGCCAAACCCGTCGCCTTGCTGTCAGGTTTTTGAACCAAAGACGTAGGTTGAGAACCCTAATCGTTCTCCTGTCTAGGCCTGAGCAACCTGACAGTGCCCTGCCCACACAATGCAAAGAATCTCGCTTCAAACAAATTTATAATGCTCTGGCCACCGCAGAAGATAATCAACAGTGCCCTATCTGCTGAATCGGGCAGGGTAGATAGGGGTTTGGATGCTATTGCTCAAGCCTTCCTGTCTTCTTATTCTCCCTCTTGCGATTTTAGCCTTATCGTCTCTTTCCAGCTTCGCTTTTCTCCCCCCCCCGTTTTCAACCCCCAATTCTTAGCCCTCCCCCACCTCAATAAAATAATCGATTGTCTTTTAGTTTCAACTCACATGTGAACGCGAAGCGTCATCCCTGTCCTGTCAACTGACCCATGTCCAAGCAAGCGGTCAAACCCAGTTCATCGGCTTCTATTTGGAGCCCTCGATCCTTCTTCAGATTGTTACGCCTCAATGTTCGCACATTGCTACAGATCGGTCAACAGGCGGCACTTGCCCGAACATTAGAGACCCTCTCGATATCTGCTGCTTATCGGAGACCCGCCTACAAAACTCGAGCGCTTTGCTCACTCTGCATTCCACTTCAGGTGACACTAGCAGCGCTTTCTCACTGCGTCTATCCGGTGATGATGCAGCTTCGAGCACCGGCCAAGCCGGTGTTGGTTTTGCCCTGAGTCCCCGAGCTGAAGCTTCTCTGCCTGAATTGATCCCAATCAGTAGCCAGATGTGTGTGGTGCGATTGACTGGCTCGATCAAAGCTCCGAAGTCGCGTGGGACCAACTGGTGTTAATTCGTTATGGCTGACTATACACCCATAAACTGTAGCGATGATATGGGAAGAGATGACTTCTATCGTCCAATGAACGAGCTTCTAACCACAGAAGAAGCACGAATACTGTTGTGCTGGCGCGAGATCTGAACGCACAAGTTGGAAAATTATCCACCGATAAACTGAATCCGGACTGCCAACATAATGTAGTTTTCCGTAATGATAACGGTGAACAGTTACTTCATTTGTGTGCGGAAGCTCACTTATTTCTTGCCAGCGCTAATTTCAGAAACGGCCCCCGCCGGAGGGTGACTTGGCGCCCACCAGCTCCAAACTAGCTATGGACGGATATCCATCGCATTGCAATAACACACCGATGGAGAGGCTGCATCCAGAACGTACGCTCTATTTAGAGCACATGTTTAGACACCGAACATGTACCTGCATGTGCTGACCTGCAGATGCGCTTTGGCGGAAGCCCACGAAGACGCGACCACAGGGACACCAGCCAACTGGCAAAACCAGCTGTTTTGTATGCCTATCAAGTACACTGCCCTGCGCGTTACATAAGCCCTTACTGGATGCAATTGAAGGTCACTGGTCTCATATTTACCAGACTTTAGTAGCAGCAGGGAAGTCCTCATGTGTTATGTCTAATCGCCAGCATGTACACTAGGTCTCTTCACAGTCTCTGGAACTTATAGATGCTCGCCGGCGTGTTCCGGCTGGAAGGGAACACAATGAAACTCGCAAAGGGCTCCGGACAAAACTCCATGCTATGCTGAAAAGTGACTGCGAATCCTGGTGGGCCCATCGTGATTCAGAGATGGAAGTGGCCGCTGCCCTTTGTAACCATCGTACGTTATTCAGTCTGATAAGGGGAAGCGGTCAGCAGGAGACCTGGGGTTAATGAAACTATACGTGATGCGAGTGGACAGCCTAGACACAACTTGTCAAAACGCTTGGAGTGTTGGGCTGAGCACTTTGAAAGACAATTTAATTGGTCGGAATGGTTAGATTTCTCGCCGACTACTGATCGCCCGATCCGTGGTCTGTCGCTTTCGACCCACCATCTAGCTCAGAAGAGGAACGTGAGATCGCACTGTTGAAGTTAAATAAAGCCGTGGGACCCGAGGTTCTTCCCCTAGGGCTCGTCAAATTCGGGGGACCGGCTCGTGTTGATATGTACACGAATAAATAAAGAAAGTGTGGGAGCAGGTAAATGTCCCAACCGACTAGAACCGCGCCTTTGAAGTCCCAATTTTCAAAGGGGGATTACGATCGTGTTACGGCAGCCATAGAAGAATCAGTCTTCTCTCCATTGCCTTAAAATTGCTTTCCTCTGTCATCCTCCACAGACTGACTGGCACTCGTGAAAGCCATATTCGTTTAGAGGAAACCGGGTTTCGTCGAAGTCGTGGCTGCATGGACCACATCTTCACTTTGCGTCAGTTGTTGAAGCACCGTCACATATATTGGCTGCCCACGGTTATTGTGTTCCTGGATATCAAAGTGCATTCCATTCGGTGGATAGACATGCACTTTGGGACTGTCTACTCAGGAAAGGTATATCGGAGAAATATGTAAATATTGTTCTATCATTATACTCACGTAGCTCAAAATACGGCAAGCTGTCGTCAGACTTTAATATCTCTAGCGGTGTGAGAAAAGGATACCCGCTGTCACCTTTCCCTTCAACTTCTTTATTAATAAAATCATGTAAATCGCGTTTACAGGACACGACTTAGGTGTGAATCTGATCCCAGTAGAATGACTTCTTGAATTGGAGTATGCTGATGCTATTTCCCTAATCTGTGACAGTTTACAAACGTGCCAAGCTGCACTGGGCAGATGAGCACTAGCTGTCCGTCATTTCGGGCTTTGCTTTGCATCCTCGAAGTACAAAACGTTCCAGAAAGATAGGCCAGCACCGCCTCCTACGCTGACCCTTATTGGGCAAAAGTTATAGGTCCTTCAAAAATTTAACTACCTGGGTATTTGTATCAGCCCTCATACGATTGGGAATGAAATCACGAACCGTATAGCAAAATCTCGAGGCGCGTTTTGCTAACCATTTCCACTTATGGTGCCAGCGTGACATCACTATCACCATGAAGGGTAGAGTGTACAATGCAACGGTACATTCGACCGTTCTGGGTGTTTGCGAAACATGGCTCCTTAAATCAACGGACATATAGAGGTTAGTTACGTTCGACCGCTGGTGCCTTCGTAATTCAGCATACCTGGTGGGCACACCGAGTAAGCAGCGAGCGTGTTCGACCCCCTGTTAATGACACAGGAAAAGGACATGAACCGCGCAGCACCGTTATTTCACGCTCCAGGCTCCAATGGCTCGGTCACGTGCTACGCATGCTATCCCACCGACTCCCGCGACGTGCGTTATTTTCTCGCTGGGAGTATGAATGGAAGAAGCGATGAGGTGGCCAAGCGATGACTTGGTCGAGAGGAATGATGAATCACACTTCGGATTTGGCCTCGGTTGGAGCGGCTCGGCTCCCTGTTTGGAGTCAGAAAAACAAAGAACTAATTTGGCTGGATACACTTGCTGACATGGCTAGGAGCCAGCCCAAGTGTTGTTCTTGTTTGAGTTTATTTGGCCCAACCCATCCTTCTTAAGTGGAGAAGACCCGCTGTTTCTCGCAACAACACCGATTGCGTGTCGCAGCACGACCACCCCATGGGTATTACAAACCTAACTTTTATTCAAAACTGATATGCCGAAGGTTGCTCACGAATCTCAGTGACTTAAAGATCAAGACATCAACCATTTAAATATAGGCCCTGAATCCTACTATCAGCTCAGGTTCTACTCAACTTACAAGTTTATACATGAACTAAACGGTTGTGGGGCGTCTGTCACGCAAGGACAACTCCGGAACCTATCCACTTGTTAAGCGTCATCTAACTTTTACCTACTGGCTCACTGTGAAAGATACTATCTGACAGAACTCCATAACATATCACAGTACAAGCCGGCTAAACTTTTCCATGAAGCACAGTATATTGTGAGCCATCTTCCTAATTGTTTGGTAGGCGATTTCGCACGGAAGACGGGACGTGCATTCATCCTTTACGCAAGGTGCACAGCTGGGAACACTCTTTGGCAGCCGTGGTTCCACCTAGTGCTTGAAGCTTGGGCGCCGTACGATACACACAACACTAGACAGATGAGCATGGACGCTTATTAGTTACCTAGCAGATTCCCACAGTTTTCACTATTAACTAATTCTGACGGAATCTTCATCTCTACTATAGCTGTCATATCCATCATTGCTCTAGCGTGCAGTGCTGCTCATTCTTCGAGAAAACCATTTTTATTCCGGTTAATAACTTACGTTTTGCTGTGAAATTGACAGCGAGCAGTTTAGGCACGCCAGGAAGATTCCAACTGTGATTTGGAGGAAATAACATTTGATTCTACCAACACATCTATGCAAACAGGGTTTTATAACATTCCGACAAATTTTTCGTTTTTATTAGAAGACAGGTTTTCTTCCAGCAATTAAGTACAGATGCTTGTATCAATAGGATAAACACGATAATTCAATAAATCTAAATAGCCACCAAACTATAAAAGAAGCAATCATTAAACAGTTGGTTGATGCCCATAAAGATAACGAAGCATATTTACATATATGGCACTTCAAATATAACACAACATATATAACGTTCAATAAATATTAGTTGATGACATAACAGATTTTTAGTGTAATTGAGCTGACCGAGAGTTGGATTTGCTTTTTGCAACTTGATAAACTGTTTTCATTTATATATTAAGAAGGCATATGTTTTCGCATTTTCTAACTTTGCAGTGTATAAGGGCATACCTTCACAGATTATCCTAAAGAATAAAACGCTAGCTATATGTTAGTGTACTATCATAGTTTTAAACTCGTAGTTGTATAGAAGAAGTAACATTCGGTGTAAAATCAACAGTCCTTTCAGAACAAACATAAAAATTTTGAAATCGGAAAGAGTTATGGAACTTTGTACTAGACTGTATCCTTTAGGAAGCGACGTTATTTATGGGTTTATATACCTAATCTATCTCCATATTCCTAATAACATATTTGTGGTAAAATATTAAATCCTGACAGGTCCATTTTAATCCATTAACAACATATTATATAAGTATCCGAACGTGGTTATTTAAAATAATTGCCGCATACAGTAAACCGATTATTTCGGAAAACAATATGGAAATCCAATACACTAATCCCATCTAAATTTAGGCTACCAGTGAGTTCCACAAAATTATCTCGTTCCCAAATGACGTATATTTATGACTTCGTAATATAAGCACATGCATGGTATATTTAATCTGGAGATTGCAGCAATTGCGAAACATTTGCCTAATTTTTCGCTTAAGCTTTCATATTTCGCTGCAGTCCATGCAAGTTTGGTTTTAATTAACTACAGAAGTGTAGTCATCCCCATGGTTGTCTTGTTAGGTTTTGCCTTGTTTGCTGCCAGTTGTGAATTCTGCGCTCCGCTGCCAGACTACTCCGCTTTCGATATATTTCGTGATCTGTTTTCCGTTTGACGCCGATTAGAACTTGAATATTTCATATGAGATGAATCTATTCTTTGACTGACCTGTTATTCATATCTTACTGTTGCACACGTAATTGGTGACCGCACGTTATAAGTTCTCTTTTTCACATTTCTTTCACTATGACTGACCAAACAGCTATTGTTAATCTTCGCAAATTTCCCTCGGTCTTGCGTTACCCCTGTTGCTTGTTTGGGTATCCCGGCCGCGTCAACAGAAACAATACACACCGGCTCAGCACACTAGGGCTCTATTCACAATCTTTGAGGTTTTGTACAATTAACTGGGTGTTTAAAACGCACTCGCCCACTCGATCAGTGGCCTGATATATACTGAGGAATACGATTGCCCTCACTTCCAGTTTCAGCCACAGCACGTCCTTTCCTTTTGCTTTTTTCCGCAGCTTTGTTTTATATTTGTCGTATCTTCGTGTATTGTGGGCGAGCTTCCGGTCATAAGGAAGGACAGTCGCAGTAAAGTCAGGCTGAAGCAGAACGTTAGCTGCTGTCCTCTACTTCCTTCGCCTCCGACTGAAGAAACACTGAATCGAACCTGTCCCATTCTCGGTAGATAGTGCTTTTCCTCCTTCCCGTTTCGTCAGGCGAGAGTCCTTATCCGTCTCTTTGATACTGGTATGTCGTTCCTTTATTTATTTTCAGGTTTTATGACAGTGTTTCCTTTAGGTTGCAGCCTCGGTCCGTTCGACTCTTTGAAGCGACTACGTTTTGTACTGCACTCCATTCCGTTGCAACTTTCCGAAGGCAGCGTGCTGTTAATCGTTCTTAGTTCAAATTGTGATGATGCTGGTCTTATTTTTGTCAACGACGTTAGTAGTTTATTGTGGAATCCTTCGTTGCTTGCTGACATTCATTGTCCACAGAACTGGCAACGAACAACCCGCTGCAACTAGAGAGAATGGTTAATGGACCATCACAATAGTCTTTAAATCTCACAATTATTTGTGAAAGATCCATCACACCACCATGGTCACAGAAATTCCACGCCTCCATTATACGGCAGGATTCCTGGCCGACAGCGTACCAGAACTTGGCCATCTAGTGTGTCATCGGATATTTCTCCAACTGGATCTACGCTGCAAATTCCATCAAATTAGCCTTCCACGCTTTCCATTTGTCTGGTAGCGTGTGTTTCATCGTCTCTAGAGCAGTCGGCAGTGGAATCGACGGCTTTCAACCCAAAGCGAGCGGGGTCGGGCGCGTCAGTTTTTTCTCATCTGACATCATGTTGCATGCCTGGGTATCCCACCCGCGTCAAGAGAAACAAGACACACCGGCTCAGCACACTAAGGTTCTATTCACACTGCTGAGATTTTGTACAATTAACTAATTGTTTAAAATCTGCCTGGTCTACTCGATCGATTGACTGATCGACCGCACTGAGGCAAACGATTGCCCTACCCCCGGAATTTTGCAACCATCACTAACCCCATTCGGCGTTTCTAACTCTTGCGTCTGGGTTGTTCAAATAGAAGCTACTTTCCTTTATTCGCGGAATTACAATGCAACCTCCTATGATTTTATATTTGTCTCTTATATTTCTCATTTCATATTGCCTCTGAAGTCATTGACATTCTACATCCCATGCCCTTAGAATCACTCTAGGACAAACCTAAGACTGCTATTTTAAAGCACACGACAGCTTCAGATGATGCATGTCTTCAACTTTTACTACCTGGAGTCGGGATCGGAGACAGAAGGCCATCCCAGTTCCTTCAACACATATGTTCGATCGTCGGATCTTCCATCCTGGACGATTCCGTCATACTTCAGCTTTGTAGTGATTGACTAGCTGCGAATACGACTACCAATCCAGCTGTTCTCGCGAATGATCTCCCTCTATACAAGCTGACAGAAGCAGCTGATTATACGTAGGAAACATTTATTATTAATTCTGTATCCCTCGTAACCGAGACAATTTCTGTTTACTCCGCTGGAACCATATTCTTTGATTCCGTTGATGCGAGACTTCCCAAGTTAGACTTCCATCTGTCTCACCACAAAAGTTATCGTGTCCCATCGCGACCTTCGAGAACGAAGTATCGTAGTAAATCTCACATATAACCGTCTCGCCGGTATTGGTATTGTCCTTGCCTTTTCAGAGACGTCGCACGTAATTTCCGCCCAAAGTGTCAACACCCTAAAACGTTTTTAGCGTTAACGTTGCGAAACAACAAAGCCAGTCGTTAATGGCGAATGATGTCTCTGAGCAGATCGTCAGTCGCATTCTGTATGTAGGCGACTCAACAAGCAACCCCAAATTCTGGGCTGATACTGAAGCAGAAGCAAGCGCGCTACCCCATTCTCTAGAATAACGCTTCCTGCAAGCAGCCGCAGTAATGTCGCAGGCAGCCAACCAGATTAAATTGGCGACTTACGGCACGAAGCATTTCACCTTATGCTTTGGATTACAGCATATATATTGTCCATTATAATACCGGTTGCAGATTTGAAGAGAAACCCGTCAACGGAATCAACTTTCTCAGCAACTACGAACTTGTGGTCGACTTTCTTTCCTAGAAACTGCGAGACGACACCACTTGTTTAAGCGCCTCCTGCAAACTCGTTCCCCTCAACTCTCTCGTTCTGCGCAGGTTCATACTCGACCGCTTGTCGTTCTCTTCGTTGCTACCATAGTAACCGTCGTTAATGCAACCAATAAACGATAGCTCAGAACAAACAAACCATTTTTGTCAGCACATGGTTAAATCTGGTCAAAACCTAGGCCTGCCAAACCTAGGCAGCTACGTTGTGACAAACCCTTAAGCAGCTGAAAATGAATGCGAACACATAATTAATTGCGGGATCATTCGCCCTTAAAACCGTCGTTGGGCATCCTTGGTCCATTTAGGGATCTCGATCATTCGGTGTTTATCAAGCACTACGTTTATCAAGCATTACGTATAGGTCTCACAGCCCTCCTTTCCATTACTTCTCTTTGAGGTTATTCTGATAGCCAATCTTTTCTCACCGTAGCCTCGTTAACGCCTACCACCAAATCGCTATGGAAGCTAAAGACATCGCAAAAAAGCTGAGATTACACCTTATGGTGTATTTGAGTTTGTTCGTACTCCTCTCTGCCTCTGCAACATAACACAACCATCCCGGTGTTTTGTGGACCAGGTTCTTCGAGGGCTTGATAACTTCTACGCCTACATAGACTATGTCTTGAAAGCCAGCGCCACAACTGACAAAGAGTTAGCGCACTCACGAAATGTTTTGTAGTTTCGAATATTATAGTATAACCAAATTCATGACAAATGCACATTTGGCCGACTCAGTGTGGTGTTCCTCGCTCACAAGATCGATGGAGCTGGTATTAGACCCCTACCGAACAAAACGCAATCAATAGCAGACTACCTCAAGTCTCAAACTGTCAGAAGCCTAGGCAGTTCTTTCAGCAAGATAAAATATTGCGGCGGATTCATACCTAACTGCGCCAGCATACTTTCACCTCCGACCGATTTACTGAAAGTTTATTCGAAGTGCTTTACAATAACCCAGCAGGTCGAAGTCGCGTCCACTTCTGTTAAGCAGGAATTTAGTGACCTAAGGTCTCTTCACCAATTAAATACTAGTGGGGATTCTACAACTAGTTAAGACAGATGTTTTCAATTCCGCTGTTGACGTTGGTCGGCAACATTTGGCTGAAAAAGACGTCCAAACATTTTTCTTTTTCTCCGGAAAGGTGCAATCTTCTCAGGTCAAGTATAGTACCTGTGGTCATAAAATCAAGACCATGGACTTAGCCGTGAAACATTTCTGTCACATCCAGGATGAACGACGATTCATTATCCCGACAAACACAAAGGTCTGTTGTAAGCCATCCGCTTTGCCTCCAAGCCTTAGTCAAGAAGGGGAACACAACATCTATACCATTTTACACGCATGTTAGGTTATTGTACCAAGCTTTTAGCGTGGTGCATTTTCGAAATCGCGTGCGGTACTTTCAAGTTAGCGAGGCTAAGAACGCTGATTTGGCGTCCTTGACACTCACATGGGTTATGGGACGTGAACCAATGGGACGCCGGTTAGAAGCTGCCAGCATAAGCGACAGACAGTCCAATGGAAGTGGTCGACAACCACCTTCTGTTCTGCTTTGATGCCCCTCTGGAGTAAACCTCGATTATTTGTCTCCAACCTGAAACCGCCACACCTCAACGCCACACTTGGAATCCTTTCACATTTTGCTGAGTCATCAAATGTGATAGAAGTAAACAAACAGCATTATCGTTGTTCAGCTTCCGGTTTTTCTACTAACTTCAATGGGAACAATGTCCTCCATGATCGTCGCAATAACAATCGCAAAAAATTGTATAATCACCTAGCAGCCGTTGCTGAACTGCGGAATGTCAGTTAGATTATTCGCTGTCTACGTCCCCATGGGCGACCATATGGAAGTGAAACCTAATTATCCTAAGAATTCATAGGTTCCTATGACCTTTACATAAGCCATACATGGAGACACTGAATCGATAACTGATTAACATTTCGCCCATAGGTATGGAGACAAACGAAAACTCACTGACGTCGTGTCCACGCCACACTTGGAATCATATTATTTTTTGTTGTGTCATCAACTCTGATCGAATTAAGCAACCTTAGAATTTTCGTTGTTCAGCTTCAGGTTGGTCTACTAACTTCTGTGGGAACTATGTCCCCCCAGGATCGTTGCAATGACATTCGCACACAATTGTCTAATCGCCTAGCAGCCATTGCTGTACTGTGGAATACCAGCTAGATGGTTGCCTGTCTACGCCACCATGGTTAGGCCACTGAATAAGCCACCATTAGGTAGCCTCCAGTGATTGCCATAGACCGCTTCATGTGCTTGTTATTATGACTGTCCACACTGGTTAAGTCTTAAGCTTTGGATAATGTGGTAGTTAGCATCCCCTCCTTTGACACGCATCACAATTTGCCTATTGGTCGGTTTCAGATTGGAGACCAATAATCGAGGTTTACTCCAGAGGGGCATCAAGGCAGAACAGAAGGTGGTGGTCGACCACTTCCATTGGACTCTCTGTCGCTTATGCTGCCAGCTTCTAACCGGTGTCCCATTGGTTTAGGTCCCATAACCAATGAGAGTGTCAAGGACGCCAAATCAGCGTTCTTAGCCTCGATAGCTTGAAATTATCGTTCGCGATTTCGAAAATGCACCACGCTAAAAGCTTGGTACAATACGCTAAGTTGCGTATGAAATTGTGTAGACTTTCTGATATCCGTTACATCGACCGTCCTAACAACACGGTTGTTGATGAGCTCTCACATGATCAACTGCACTAACTCTCACCTTCATCCATTGACCTGGCGAAAGTTTCCACCTCTCAAGACACTGATCATGAGCTCCTCTGGAATTTTTCGAACTTCTAAATACTCTTCTTGAATTTATCTTTGCTGATTTCCTTAAAATATGTCATGTGATGTTTCAACCGGTAAGCCCATTTACCTTTATCCGACCATTTTTGAACATTTTTTCCAACTATGATAACAAAAGTATTCAATCCACCGTAAAGCTTATCACCGACACATTCTTTTTGCACAGTATGCGTTCTGCTATAAAACAGTCGGCTAAACATTCTCTTATTTGTCAGGTTAGCAAAGTGCATCCTCCTAATATAATTACAACGGACAAGTTTTCACATCCTGACACACGTTTCAGGCACGTTCACGATCATATATATGGCCCGTTACCCTCTTCCAACGGTTTCCCTTATCTTTAGACATGTTTTGACCGTTTTACTATTTGGCTATAGGCCGTTCCTTTGCGTGACACGTCTACGGAGTCTGTTGCCTACGCCTTTGTCGAGCCTTATATTTCCCTGTTTGGAGTTCCAGCCAATATCACCACCGACAGAGGTTAATTGTTCAGTTCCACATTGTTTCGTGATTTGAGTCGTTTTCTAGGTTGTATTCACCTGCAAACAACCGCCTACCATCCCGCAACTAAAGGCCTTCTCGAGCGTTTTCATCAAAAGTGAAAAGCCGCCAACATGGCTAGATCACCTGCTTCACACTGGTCTGAGCGTCTTCCTGCCATCTCTTTTGGCATCTACAACACAAGCACATAGGAAATTGGATGCTAGCATGTCGAACAGTTGTTAGCTAGGACCAGCAGACCACCTGGCGAAATGTTGCGCCACCTTCGCTGAACCACAGAACTATACCACATAACATACGCTGCATGCCACAAACAGCATTTCAGATCCATTCGAGTGACTTCTACGCGACCAAATGTTTACAAACAGCGAACTCACCTCGATTTGCACAGTGGTCCGTTTGTCGTTAACCGTATCAACGCTTTCCGAAGGCAAGTTCAAGGTATTATCTCAGAAATCCACTTATTCGTTGTGAAATGAAATGGGTCATAAGAATTAGTAAACATCTATCGTCTTAAACCAGCTTACGTTGCGACAGCTGTTGATAACACCGACCCAAATTCATCCTCACAGAGGGCACAGACTCCTAACTTTTTACCCCTCTCGAACGACATATCGACGCCAGTAGCTCGAAACCTCTGTGCCCTCTAGCCAAGAGTGGATCTACACGTACACGTGCCAGTCTCGCTGCTTTTCTTCCGTCTAAGCTTATTCAATAGTTTCCGCAGTAATTGCGTCGAGCGTTTCTTATCCATGCCCGCTCTAGGGAGAAAACTGTAGCTTGTAAAATGTTTACTTACATTTTTTTTGTTTCATATTTTGTTGTAGTCCATGTACACCAAGTTTTAAGTAATGACAGAAATGCACACATTCCTCAAGCTTACGTTCTTCTGGTTCAGCCTGGCCTGCTGCCAGTTGTTGCGAATTGTACGCCCGGATGCCTGACTGATCCGATGTCGAACGAATACGTTGGCATATTTCGTGAACTTTATTTTTACCGACGCCGACTAGTGCTGGGATGTTTTATTTGCAGTGAACCTATTCTTTGACTGACTTTGTATTCTTAATTGCGCTTCCCTATAGTTCCAATACATCAAGGCTAAAAGCGTATCGCTTACTTTTGTCATTAATATAAACCAATTTTGTATCTCAATGCATACACCAATGGATAAGTCATATAATCTGTGAATTAACCAGCGGTAAATGTCGCACATATTTAAGGTTCGCGCTAACTTCCACAATGATAGGTACTTAGTCACGCTTTTCGGCTAGGTCGCATGTTTTTGGCATTTTACGATTATTTCCCAATGGAGTGGAATGTGAACATAAAGAAATTTCATTTCCCTGGATAAGTGACCAAGTTTGAATTAAACCACATTACATTAACACAAAACTAATTAAATACTTATGTATCAGATGTTACTTCTGTTAAAAATCTGTTCCGGTCTTCTTGTTTGCAACGATTCCTGACTACTCCCTTCAGGCCGTGGACAATGAAGAGCGGTATTTGTAAGCAACATAATCCAAGCACGTAATCTAGAGTTTTGGCAACTATAATTTGGGGACTACTCGGTCATGTACACGGTGGAAATTTGACGGTCATTGGTAGTGAGCGGTGCTGGTACCTCTAATAGCTTAGTTATCTCGTCCATTTCCATCCTCCAAGACCTAGTGTTTGTAACCATAAAGGACGAATAGTCCTGTTGAGGGCCCTTATCCCGCAGTTCCATTAAGTTCCCTAAGGATGAATCGATCTTACAGTATATTTTTGAGCATCTGATGACTGTATGGCTTCATCTAGATGTGATGCATTTATACTTATGTCATTTAGACCCCTCAATATTTGCTCATATAAACTTTGATATACTATATGCAATTAAACATAATACACCAGTGCCTAACACATAAAATTAAGATAGTTTTGTACGATTGATGCTGCAAAGTATAATAATTAGAACAGCTCAACACAATTTTAGCAACTTGAACTATTTTGTTCCGTCAGAATTCACTACTCATTTGTACCGCAAGAAAAATAAACTTTGGATAATTCATGGATTTGTCTAAAATTAGTTAAGACTAGAATTAAGTCAAACTGTCCAAGAAACTTTAAATCTTTTCTAGTGATTAAAGGAGATTAGTTTTACTTCACTTCTATCCTTGTTAATGGAGCGGGGGAAAAGTATAATGGAGTAATGCGGTAGTAGGTCAGAAAAGTTAATTAGGCCGCGTAAAAAATGAGTAAGTTTAGTGTTTCAAGAAGATTCTACGGAACAGTTAGACACTTGGGCTCCGAAGACAGTATATAAGCCTGATTGATCAAATTAAGTGGTAAAGGAAGGAAAACCGAATGGTTTCTCATTGTAACTCGCTTTGGTTTAATGTCTAAACAATTTTGTTTGAAATCCCCGTAAAAGATGTGCTCGACCTAAATTGCACTTGATAAAAACAAGGCGGCTTTTGGTGATTCTGTAATTTAGAAAACAAATAATTTTTTTAAAGTCTAACCAGGAACACTTGTTGCATTATGGACAATGGAAAACCCCAGACAGGGAACCAACTTAAAACGGAGTACTACGCGCATAAACTGGGCTTTTATGTTAACATATATATAACAATACAACCAAATAGCAAAAACTACTAATGATAATCAAATGATACACCGATAATGACTATTTCTGACTGGAACTGTGCAAATATTTGTTGCTGAGAATGAGATATGAACAGACGAAACACATCAGTATGGCAAGGTTGTTGAATCAACTCAATTTATAAACGCAATACCTGATTGATACCATAGCCCGATCGGAGCATATTCAAGTTCTTGTATCGTGAATTCAAACAGCAGTGGTCCGTAATTTTTGTTCCAATAGACCTGACAAGGAGTGCGTGTAGGCATTAATTGTGAATTGCATAAAAACATGATATTCAACCACATTACTGAAGCAACTATGCTAATCTTAGACTGAAGCCGTTTTGCTAAGCATAGAAAACAATGCTGTGGATAATAAACTTAAACGTAGTTCACAGTAGAGGAAAAGCTTTGAAACACGTATTTATATACCCAGGTTATCTAATGCATAGTTAATGCCATAGATTACCCAGGAAGAGATTCGATACCATAATCAAAAATGTCAGAGTTTCTAGTGTGAGGGCGGGGTTTGGAGAAAATCACGTTGTGTTTTCGTGGATGCCGTGAAACTCTGGTGTTTCTAAAGACCATACTCGAACTCACTAGTCGCCAAAATGGTATCCCCCCGTTCGACGATGCGCAGGCCTCCAATAATGCCTTTGTTAGCACATATATGAACCCGGACAACAGAAATAAGCGTGGTCGTCCACAGTAATAGCTACCTCACCTTTGCCCAATACTTGAAATTAGCATCAATCTACCTGGATTGAAAGTTCATAAAAGTAAGAACATATGCGGTACTATTACCAGTCATTTCGGTACGCCGCACTTGACCTTAACCGCGTCGAACAAAAGTTCTTCAGCTCACATATTCAAGCGACAACATTGCAAAAAGTTGCTTATCAAACTTAAGATGAAATTCCCAAAACCATAACGCTAAATATTGGGGAAAATTTGTTGATTCTAATGATCATATGCTGTTGAGATGTTCAGGTAAATGACACGGGTTTTCGCTTCCACATCAACTGCTTTGGTTCACGGTACGGCGTGTAATTCAAAACTAAATTGTAAACAAGTGAGTTATGCGGAAATTATATCGATGCGGAACTATGGTGCTGTAAGTTTCAAAACATGGCGGTGCCACTGTGATGACCGGCTACATAAATTCAAAAGATAGTGAGTAATGTTGGGCATAGGTGATTTGAATCTCTCTCTTCACCAACGTGCGACCACATGCGGCCCAGGCGAGAAGAAACTTCCCCCGAAGTGGAATAAACCATATGATGTAATCGATCGAAGAGGCCCGGTATACAACATCGCGCGACAGAGAGAAAGATGGCGAGTTCAGGCCACTTCGAAGCTGGCTTCAGTTGGAGCATCTCGTCTTCCTAGTTGGGGTCCGAATGTCGAGGAACACATTTGGCTGGATCCACTTGTTGATATGGCCAGGAGCCGACCTCAGTGGTTTTCGTGCTATGAGTTTCTTTGTCCCACTCCCTCCAAACCTGATCTCACTAGTTAGCCCTATATAATTTTGTATAGTAATTTTTTTGATGCACTGTTGCCGACAGGTAGCTTATCGGAACGATGCCCAATCGTTACCGGTAGCTCTGCCGGCTTGCACCAGTTGCTTTTCTTGCTTTTTTGTTCTATATATAGCGGCATAATAGCTGAGGAGTTTCCCATCTCTAGCTTACGGGTATAATGATGATGATGAGGTGATTTGCTGGGTCAATGCAACAACGTACTTATAATTAGGACTAAGTATACCTTTTTTCTACATGAATGAGGTTTTGTTCTTATTTATTGAAAATAAATATAATGTGGTTAGTGGTTCTGACTGATCACTGGCTGCCACTTTCATGATAATTTTTGTAGACAGGGATAACAATTTGATTAACGTAGCTTCTGCATTGAATCTGCTATTAAAACTGATAGTGGGGCAATAAGGGATCTAGATTAGTAAGGTTTATTACCGAGCTGTAGGTGCTACCTCAAGAAAGTTTATACTTGTTTTTGTAATGTAACGGATTCCTTCGTGGTGCTGGTATCCTCCTGCATCAGTACCAAGACAAGGAAACCTTAAGCCCAAAAGTGTTTGAAGCACACATCTGTAGTCAGCTTAACAAAATTAGCTGAAACTGGAATGGTAGCCTTGTCTACAATGTTCAACGCGAAAATGATCCTTGACAGTTCCACTAAGGATTATTGAATTTCAAATAAAGCAAAGTTTTCCATTGCATTGTCAAATGGCATCAGCAATTTACTTTACAAAAGCATATGCCGAAATCTTGCACTGAGTATAAATTCGTGTCTTAAGTACATTCGCTGCGCTGGCAGTAGATCAACCGACGCCTTAAGTCAACTACCAGTTGAACAGAATTTCTGCGCACACGATGGATCATGGCAACATGCGTTTTCTATGAGCCTTTGGATAACAGGCACCTACTCATATCCCCAAATTGTCCGTGCAATGACAATGATCCAGTCCGGCAGTGCTTAAAAACGGAACGGTCTCTTGAAGTACTCGTCCAATCTCTAGTAGCGACACCACCAAAGGCAGAATGATCACATTTGAAATCTCGCTTTCTCATTAATCCCAGGCGTTGTTTATTAGCATGTTCCGTGCGCATATGCTTCAGGGACTCCAAGATGCCTTTCCAGGCGTCATGAGAGAAGGAAATCCTTCTGGGTGTTATCGGAGCGGAAATCGCAAAACGGTTAGCTCACCTAGACCAGCGTAGTAACTATGAAGAGCCGATTTCTAACAATAAGATCAAGACTAGACTACGACCAACCTCGCAGATTAATTTGGAAGTGCTGCAGAATTAGTCAGCTTCTGCATGTGTCTCTCCACTCTCCCTATTGCAGCCGACTAGTGCTATAAGGACAAGCAAGGCGATGAGGCATATCATAAGTCACCCACTTTGACACCCTGGTTGGACGTTACGTGTATATGTGCACATGCATGAGCACATCAGTTTGTTCCTTCGTGCTTCATTCACGAAAATGTTCGTTTGTAAATGAATACATATTTCCCTGTTCACTGGGGTTAGTCCTGCAGTTTCAACAAAGTCATATTGGTTAACAACTCGGTTGCTAATTAGTATTGGTGTTCTCTCCGAACTAAATGAAGACTTGAAAACTATAGTATTGTTCATCCCAACACTGGCACCCCAAGACCCCGGTTTCGTCCTGGTTGGGACTCAGCGGTTGGAGATAGCCTGAGTTGGGCTGGAACTTAGAGCCTAGTGGCTCATGGTTGACGCGATAAACACCATGGTACTTCGCGATCTGCTAACTTTTTACAGTTGCATCTGCTCAATCACACGGTTGACGATATTTTAGCATGCATCTACCTATTAATGATGCCGAACTACGCCATCTGGTGGTGTCCTTTCTCCCTAACTATTTTTATATCGTCCTTAATATTTTTCATAGCGTGGTGGACATGTGCGCCAGATCAACTTGATGAACCACAACACAAAGAAGCATTGTCAATGGTGAGTTGGACTGAACTCAGCCAAAACATTACATCAAGTCCAGCTTTTAAAACCGTTACGTTAGGTAAAATTTTGCGTGGTACACTCGAGACTAGATTCAATTTGAATCAATATTTGTTTAGACCTGCGAAGGGATCTTGTGGTTGCGAATGGACAACTCCTAACTATCGTTATTTCCATAGACCCCATTTTTGTGTTAATGATGTATGATCATTTATAAGGTATAAAATATCAACATATGGTTGTGAGCCATAAATTATTTACTACAAAGTTGCTTGTATATTGCAATGTCTATATAATTGTAGCGAAAATTCCGTTTTCAGCATGGACGTAATCCATGCTAAATGCTAGATAGCAACACTATCAAATGTTTCACAAAAAGGTTGTGATCCATCAACCATAGCAGACGGTGGATGATTTTTATCAACAAATCGGTTAACATTAACACAGGTGCACATGTATGAATCCGTCCAGGTGGTTAATGAAACGTTAAGATTCCAGATGGTGATTCAGTAAGACCCGGTTTCCGTGGAATTAGATGATATAACCTGATATCAGCAACAGTACTTCACCTCATTGCAAATCTGTATGTGGTAGCGCACACATGATTTGAGATAAATATCGGATAAAACACAAGGAACTTAATCTGGCTACTTCTTGGTGACTAATTCCCCCTGGGAAGGTGGAAGTAAGGCATTGGCTTAGAACGTCAGCAACCTTCGCTCTGTATGAGGGCGTCCCATCCGTCGACATGGGACATCTGATGTGTAAGGTGCCCAAAATGAAGTAAATTAGACAAGCACAAAACTGTTTATTTTCCACAGGTCTATGGATGATATTCCGCCTAGTCTCCAAACGTTAAGCGAAGCAACAGTCCGGTGCTATTTTGTGTAGATTATTGGAAACTGACTACAACTCTACATACTAACCAAACCTAGTAAGTGGCTTTGCGGATAAATTCCCCTGTAACGGTGCAGGTTTGAAACACCTAGTATGTTTCCAGTTCGCGGCGATAGTTGTCACTAAAGATGAATAGGCGTACTGAAGTTGCATGACTGTTCTAAATGCGATTTATTTCTGTTTACCACCAAGGATACGTGCACCACATGTCTACTGTCTATACCGGGATTTTTCGCAAGCTAAAGCTTTGTAAGGAAATACGTGCCATCTAATTGCACACAGATGTGACTCATGGCAGGCACAAAAGTGCAGCCAGCAATGAAAGTATAACATGAAATGTAAGAACATGGTTACACCTTCCATAACTCCATAAGAAATAACCATGGTATGAATATACTTGGTTTCCTATCCAGTCTACACATCAGAAACGCATTCTGAAATTCTTTTTTATGGTACGAATGTTTTATCTTCTGCATCGCTTTTGACCTGTAACCAAATGCGACAGAAGTACAATTATGGCAAAATATATCTGCAAAGACAACATTTGGTCTTAAAGGTAGCAGATGGGCTACATTTTTCTCTCGTTTGGCAAACTTTTACGGTATGAAATAACGAGTAAGCGGGTGTATTGTGATGGTCTTGTTAATCCACTCTACAATCCATTTGCATTTCACTGCGTATTTCAGAGAAATCATGCAAGTCAAGTATCGTTGTCCTTTGAATATTTTTTCCTACTGTTTAAAGTATTTGCAACATGCACGGTTCTTTTGCGGTTAAGGGGACTTATTTAGTAACTCTCACATTCGATCAACACTGAAATGGTTTTGGTCAAGGCAACGGCTTCTCTTCTCGATGTTACAACTGTATTCTTTTTTCAATATTATAATTGTACATATTTATTTCATCTACCGTAGTTGCAGGTATTAGTAGTTTCATTAGAAGGCAAGGGTGACACGTTCATTCCACTGTGTGCAGTCGGTGACTGATCCACGTGGCGTAATTAAGCTGATGGGTAGCAGATACTCACCGCTGCGAATGAGGGACACTGTTTTGGCTGTTCGGCCCCAAATTTAAAAGTTTGATTACACTTTTGATATGTCGAACTTGCAGATTCAAAACCAGTGTCTTAGCATTGTTTGCTCTGGCAAAAAGCTGACCACCAATCTGCGATCCCTGAATTTGCAAAATACACCTCAAAGGCTTAATTCTTTAGTGCTGGGCGAGAGCAATTCAACAAATAAGTGCTTTTAGCTCTCCAGTTACAAATTAGATTTGTACCAGGTGTTGATCTTGCAAAAGTTACCGATTTTATTGGACAAAGTAGTGTAATAAATGTTACCTAGAATATTTTGTTGAACAACAACCGATGTGCTAATATTTGGTAGGTAAAAGAGCAGAATGGTTTAAACGACTACATATAACTCCACTTATTAGAAGTCTGAAAGTATACTTGATATTGTTATTATGAATAGTATGGCTGCAGCAGGTTATGCAAAATACTTAGTATGGATTTTTCGCTTTGGCCGTTACACAAACGAAATAGGATCAAAGAGACAAAGCGCTTACTGGACGACGTATGTGGTAATTATTTTAAATCGGTCTTTGCAAACTGCTAGTGAGATCAGATGAATTTAATTGTTTGCTCATTGAGCTGGTGATTAGCAAACGCATAAAACATAATTACAGGCATCTTATTGCCGGTTCATGGAAAGTTATGGTCTTACTCTTGAAGGAAATATTTGTTGGATTTTGGACTAGATCAATCGTTAACATCTGGTCTGCTTAAGATACAAATGTCCAAAGTGCCGCACAAATTTCGATTACGTTTAATGCACAACGGCCCCACACACGGTGATCCTTTGTGCATACATTTATCACTTAAACAGTGGAACATACCCAATGCTTCGGCTTTTACATGTTCTGTAATAAAACCAATGCATGCAGCATTTTGGCTATATGTTTACTGCAATTTGTATATGGAAAATATTCCAAAATGTATTACAAACTCGGAAGCTTGTAGAATATGTGCTATGTATTTCCAAAACCGTTCCTTAAATTTTTAGACTTTCACTAATTCTGAGTATTTCGTGCAATTGTTTTTAACTTCAAACGAGTATGGGATCATTAATATTGTTTGACCTCAAACATACGTTTTAACATGTAAATCACACATAATACGCATGAGTTATATACAACCTTTTGTCCGTTAATATATTTAGTTCAGGATCTTTAATTTCATTAATCCACCTAAAGTGTCTATAGCTGCAGATCACACTAAATTGGAAGGGATTAGCCACTTGAGTCTTACCAAATTTGAGTCGTATAGTCAGTCTAATATACGATTTATAAAAAGACTACGGCTTTTTAATTTTTAGCAGTGTTAAGTATGGCCCCTAGCCAATGAACGGAACAGAATCCGTAAGCGTAGTATGGAACCGATTTACTAAAAGGTTCCAGCGTTACAATTGCTAGAAAAACCGGAAGGAAAACCAAAGAAAAGTGAACGCATGGCAAGATCAATGTCAAACAATCATGTGAGCGCTTGTGTTCAAGCATCGATACTCAAGTGCACACGTGGCACCTCTCTCTTCCCTGCTCAAGATTGCAGACTCCGGGTTGATACTGATCAATCCGCCTGGGCTTGCGTTGGACGCATCTTAATTTTACTGCATCCGATTATGGTTCTTGCTATTGTAAAACAGCTTCTCCGCCCGTTTTTTGGGTCAGTAGCGGTCGCTTTTCGGTCCCGCTCAGGTGGTTCGTCTGAGCGTGGTCGGATATGGTCAATATGGCGGCTCACCACACGGATGTCCTCCAGATGTAGTTCCGCTTGGTTAGTGGTTGAGGACATGAGTGTAGCAGGTTGCCAGCTTCCTTCTTGAGGCAGTCCTGTGTATACCGGATCAAAAGCATTTAGACACATTTTCTCTGACATTTCATCCACACACATTCACCTGCTTTTCCTCCATTTTCCTTCGTAGGTTCGGAAAAAGTAGGCGAAGTCTCGATCGTAGTGGCCGACTGAACATTACTTCGGCAGGTGACTTCCCTGTCGACACAGTCGGTGTCGTGCGGTAAGAGAACATGAGACGATCCAACTTACTTTGTAAAGTGCTGTCTGCTGAATAGACCTTTCTTAACAGTCTGGATTGCGTATGTTCCCAATCCATTTAAAGCGCGATGGTACGGTGCAGACTTGATGTGCTGTGTTCCGTGGTTACTCAGGAAATGATGGAATTGTTCACTGGTAAATTGGGTTCTGTTTTCGACGCACACTGTCCCTGAGATACCAAAAATGGCGAAGATGAAGCGCATTTTTGCAATTGTTGCTGCGGAAGCCGCATCTGGAAATGGATGTGCTTCTAACCCTTAAGAATGTACATCTATCAACATTAGACACATCATCCTATTGATTGAACCAAAGTAGTTCGCGTGTATTTGCAGTCAGGGCCTCTCCGGCCAATGCTATGTACGTATCGGTCTGGCAGAGTTTTGCCTTTGGTAGTTCTGACCTTGTTTGCAGTTTTTTAGCAGCCACTCAATATTCTGATCTATGTTGGACCACCTCAATTATAAAGTGCCAGCGCCTTAATGCTGTTCACGCCGTGGTGTGCGTCATGCGGCTCTCTCAGCAGTTGGTGTCGTAGTCCTTCTGATGGAACTATGCGGGAGACTCAAAACATACAGCCGTCGTATAGACCCAACTCAGTACTCTGACAGGCGAATGGTCCCAGTTCGTCTGATGTGCCTGTAGACCATATAGCCATCACGAACCGTGTCACCAACGACAACACGGAGTCCTTGTCATTCAAATGCCGCACCACGTCATTCCGCGTGGGTCTTCAGAAGGTGTTGCATCAAATTGATAAACCCCATGGGTTCAATGTTCCTTTTTGTGCCATAATGCTTTGGGAGGCGACTATGTGCATCGGCAATGGAATAACTTGGTCCGTTTACATACTGAGGTTCATAGTTATAGGCGCATAAAAATAGTGCCCATCTTTGCATTAGCGACGAAGACATCTGTTGGGTTATTTTCTCCCACACAGAAGCGAACGAAGTGCTGTATGGTCGGCGTGGAAAAGGTACTGTCTTCCACAGGCATATTGGTGGAAATGCTTGACTCCGAAAATAATCGCCAGGGCATCTATATTCAGCTGGGATTCATTCCATTCAGCTGCTTGAAATATACGATAAGCAGAAACTATTAGAAGTAGGGAACTGACAAGCAAAATGATTTGATGCACTGGTAGCTCGGGTTGATCGTTCCTGAATTCACTTGTTCGCTGAACTTCGTAATTGGGATGCAAGTGACATGAATTCGTCAGTGTGCTGCTGGGTCAAATGTAACCCGCTGACTTCGTCGATTTGTAATCGATCAGCAAGTGACTTTTAAACTTACCCCCTCGATCTGCGTCCCGTAACCTTCAACCGTCTGCCCAACTCTGATAGGCACGGGCGATCCGTGGGATGGTTTTGCCCCGGCTGTTGCTGATGTGTTGTTGATGTCTCGTTTAGCAGAATAACACTTATTTTTAAATGTTTTTTTTACTTCCATCGGTTTCAAAGTTTGGTACAAAGGATCAACCTCTACGTGCATGTTTATCGAATGCTGCGTCTAGTATCATGCTTCGAGGAACTCTCTTCTTTGCGTTTCTCTCCTTTTGCTTGGACCTCTGACTTGTTCCACACGAAGCGATGTCCCTCTTCGTCTATATGTATTGAAACTAGTGAGGGAGCGTAATGGTTCTTATTAGCTCTCTTCTGCACTTGTATTCTTGTTGCCAGTCGTTTTCCTGTCTGATCCACATATTTTCCATCACAATCTTGACATCGTATCTTGTAAACAACATTTCGCCTTTCTGGGTTCCAGATCTAGCTTTGGGGTTCGACAGAGTTATCCCCAATGTGGTAGTTACTTTGCGGGGCGCTGTAAGACCGTGCTGTTGGAACAATTTTACTGTCATTTCGGACATGTTCTTTACACCGGGTAGAACGAATCGCTTTGTTGTCGTCTGAGCAGGCTGAGGGGTCGTCGCTTTGTTTTTTGGAGATCACCGGACAAAGCTATGTGGATATCCATTTAGCTGAAATGATCTGAACAGATATTTCTCTTCTTTTCGCTTCGTTTCTTGAGTGCTACAAGGTGTTTAAATTCTACGATAGAGAGTTCGCACGCAGCTTAGTTTGTGACGTTTTGCATGGTTGTTGGAGTAGTTTAGAATCTTGTCGGCGTGTGTTCCTTCCTGTAAACCGATGTTTATAACTCTCTATCAATCGTCCTGG